>JACXGI010007837.1:0-35698 GCA_016801175.1 Esox masquinongy
GTTCTGCTGTTCTGTTCAATGTCTATTCTCCCTTTCTCTAGATATTTAACTGTATGAGAGACAGTTTTACAGCCCTGTTCAACACCTATTCTCCCTTTCTTTAGATATTTTTACTGTATGAGTGATGGTTGTACTGCTCTGTTCAACACCTACTTTCGCTGGATATTAAATATTGTTGCAGGTCAAAAGACGTGTTCATTTTACCATATTTAAACAGTATTCAGTTTGAAGAGTAGGCATTGTAGGATTTTTTTTATGTTTTCCCAAAGCCAAACAACCTTTGTTCTGAATCAAACGATTTGCCAATATGCCGATTATTTTTTTAGAAAATTGCCTAAATTTGTATCTATTTTAAACTGAAGACAAGAGACAACTAACCCGGCCACGGACCACTCCATCAAACACCGGAAGACACAATACTACGACAGAAACACTAAAACCCCTCTGACAACACGGCTTGCAAAGCTTGCCCTCGACACTGGTCCGCAGCTTCCACGGAAACGCACGCAAAGCCGAAACGGGTACACACTAAAATGCTTCCTGAAGTGGTGTCTGAACCTGGGCGTGGCGTGCCGGAGGGAACTGCTTGTCGGGGGACTCACCGAGGGCATCTGGCCGGAGAGCAGGTGGCCGTCCTGGGCCAGCATGTTGGACATCATGAGGGCGGGCAGCTCCGGGTAGCTGTAGGGGTTGAGCAGGCCATTGTGGTGAGGCCCCAGGGAGTGGCACAGGTAGCCGGACTCTGGGTCCATCAGGTGGAGAAGGGGGGGCTCGGGGTGATTAGGGGGGGTGATGGGGGGGATCTCGTAGTCCTCGTCTCCCGCTCCATTCCCACCGCCGCCTCCGCCCTGTCCGGAGTAGCTCTGCGAACCAACACGGAGCAGCCCATTATTTAACTTGTGCAAACCCAAGCTCTACGGAAATAAGATGTATGAAAATGATGGAGACTATAAATCAGCACTTAGACCCCAATAACCTCCTTGACCCTAGCTACAGCATAATAAAACTCTAGTGTTTAGTTAACTGAGTAACGGTAACCATTCAGACCAGAACGCCTGGGTAGTGTACCTGCAGTAACTGTACACAACCCTGAAGTAAACACACAGAAACCTCATTGGATTTTATGTATGTTCAATGCAGCATGTATGCATATCTATGTATTCCTGTTATAACAATAGGTCTACCTCGCTGTGTGCTGCAATACAGAAGATATGATTACATATTCTAGAGTGGGATATGTTTTTTTTTTTTAAATACCCGGGAAATTCAATAGGGAACGAAAAAGCAATTTTGTCTGTGACACTCTGACTTGACTCTTTTTGTAATGACTGAGTCAAATTAATCATCACAAATAATATTCCGGTGTCAGCCATTCAAGGGGTTTTTAATAGAATTTTTATGATTCATGTCTTGGCATATACATCAAACAGTCACTTCTGCAACATTTCAAAAATCAATTCAATATCATCTTTGTGTAGGCTGTCATCCTCTGCACAGGATTGGTCATTTATCTCTCAAACAAATCCTTTCGGAAAATACAGGGCAAAAGCAAGGAAAAAATGGTTCCCAGAGAGCTCTTTTCTAATAAAATGTTAGTAAATAACTGTATGCACTGGATTAAGGCACAATTACTTAATACCAACCCATCATCAATCTACTGTGTGGCTTTTACCAAAATGATCAAATCTAATCTTGAATGTGCAATGTTGAGGAAGAACCAGGAGATTTCAAGTCAATACATTAGATTCCACAATGCTGCAAAATAATCAAACCATTTAAACTGGGTAATGTTGAGTAACAATTGTGGCAAATGAAAGACACAAACTCCAAAACCACCACAAAAATATGCCTCAATCTGGTCACAACCAAGGAAGTTGTAATTGCAATTTATTACTTATTGTAAAGGAGTGCTGTAGACTTGGAATGAACACAACACTTAACATGCTTTTATCCCCTGGCTAAAACTGACCGTGAATAGATGAAAGGGGAAAAATGGAATTGCTTCCATTTGATTTACTTTCTCCCATGCATTGTCTGACATAGCGTGGATATTAATTTTCTAAATTGTCGTTTGAAGACAGTTGTTTTTGTAAACCTTCAGGGATCGTGTTATTGTTTGGTCTAATGGACAAGTAAACGAACATTTCCGGAGATTCAATTTCCCTCATAATTGTTGGAAGGAAACTAACTTGTCTGCTGTAAACATGAGCCATTGTGTGAAGTGAGTCCCTTGTCAAATCCTCGGGGAGAACTCACATCTCCGTGATCTTTCAGTGAGGTAATGTGCCAAGCATTGTTAACACTTAAGTGAGTTCCCAATGACACCCTATTCCCATTATAGCGCACTAATGTCAACCAGACCTCCAGAGGCCCTAGCAAAAACGTAGAGCACTATGTAGGAAATAGGGGGCCATTTGGTACAGAAGCTCAGTTTCAAGCAGACATTCTTCTAAGCCTGGACAGAACTAAACCATAAAAGGCTCTAGCACTTTGCACAGTCATCGCTTATCTTATTAGCCAGCATGACGTTGCCGCGACGTTGCCACAATCAGCACTGACGGTACCAGTGGACTTTAGTCCCACACAGTCACACTCAGCCTATGCGCAAGTTTTCACTGCAGGATTTGCATTAGCGTTGCCCATCAACGCCCTTTCATTTTCACGAGGGAATGACCCGCTTTGCTGTTCACTAGAATATTACGTTGTCTCTTAGTCCCACAGCATGTTATCGTTTAAGAATAAAGAGCATGCTGACACAACAGTGGGCAATATATATATAGTTTTCCATAGTAGGAAAACACTTTTCCAATAAATGAAAATAATTTTCTCCATCAAATGTTTAGTTGCATACAGGAGCACAAGTGGATAATGTGTATGTCACAAGTTACATTACTCTGGAACCTGGTGAGATGCCCTTGATGATAAAATTTAAATATCAAGGACGTTCCCAGTTGAATAGTTGCAAGATAAATAATTCATATTCCATTCAGAGTGAGATTGCATGTACAGTACACAGAGACTTTTAGAGGGGAAAGGGGTAAAGAAGAGTAGGCATCAGCTACATCCTGCTTCCCCTTTAAATGTCTAATCTAGACAATGGCATATGTACGTATGAATTCGTTTGATGGATCATATAGGCCAGAATCTGTCCTCTGGCAACGACTTCAACAAAGGCGTCTCCATCGTTTCTCAATGCCATATTTTATTATATACAATACATATGTGTGGGGGAGGGGGGCTGTTTCTTGATCAATAGAGTTAGCATTCCATTTGGGAATTTACTTCCCAATGTATTCTGGGTAAAGAAGTAGCAAACGCTGTGTAGCGTGCCAAACGGCACCCTATTCCCTATTCAGTGCACTAGCTTTGACCAGGGTCCCGACCAGGACTTGTGTACTGTATAGGAATCAGGGTGCTGATTGGGAAGCTGCCATTCTGTTCCGTTTTAATTAAGTGCAGAGGTCTTTGGAGAGTTCGGCACACATTTTAACACACTTTTCATTTAAAGCAAACAGATGCACAGACAGTTGGTGTGGGGATGGAAGGAGAGGGACAACGGCATTGATCGGGAAGCGTTCCAGGCTATATTTTTTGGCACCCGGCTAATTTTCCACAACGACAACACACTAGCCGGTGTCACAAACAGGACTTATCTGGCACCGCTCAGTAGTCCAAGCCGTCTGTATCACCATATCTAGCTAATGACTTCAAGTAATATAGATTCCAACGTCATTTTATTAATGTTGCGACTTCAAGACACAGGACACTAATAATAATTCAGACAGGAAACGCCAGGTGTTGGTTTACCTATTTATTAGAGAAACAATGCTCAACAGTACACATACGATGTCTTGGCGTTTCTGTTCCATTGGGGAAACTCACTGCCATCACATGATTATGTATACGACATTACTAATAACAACACTACCACTGTAATATTATTAATAGCAATACCTATGGCAATGAGCTTGATACACAGTACCAATCCCTGTGTGTTTTAAGTGTTTTCCACATCATTGAAAAGAAGGTCACGGCCCACGTTGCGGGCTCTTGAGGTCTCAGACCCGACACTCTTGTGTAACTGACACTCCACAAAGTAAACTCAGGCCGTTCAAAGTGTTTGTGAGACCGGTGTTATCAATCCGCTCTTATACACACCTTGTGTCGGTAGAAAAGAAAACTAGGCGAAGGCAGTGGCTCCACACTCGGCTCGGGCCTTCCGACCTGTCAGGTCAACGATTCCGCAGAGGGCGGGACCACCCGACTGAACATGGGGAGGGGTGGTTTGGGGGGGGGGGCGGCGGGGCTGATGACAGATCTGCCCCGTCACTAGTGGGCACGTAACTGCCTACTGGAAGAGGTCCGTCCAAATGTGAATTCTGCATGTACATCCGCCCCCACCCCCACCCCCCCACCCCCCGCTCCATGAGCCTAGGAAACAGTCCTGGTTATCTCGTGCTTCCATACGGCATGTTTTTCAAGAAATTAAAGGAGGGTGGAGGTTAGGGTTCATGCAGGAAGGAATCTGGGTGCATCAGACATTTTCGTTCAAGCTGAAATTCTCTCCGTAGGAAGATTACTTCTCGTAAATCGTGCCGTAGACAGGACTAAAGGAGGGTGTCATAACCCATGCTTATTTCATTCTGCTCCATTTGCAGATATGCAGGTATCAAACAGTCCTTCTCAGTGACTGGGCGACTTCACTGCTGTAAGCTAAGAGCTCAGTACTGTCCAGTATGACTTTAATTAACACAACGTTGACGGTAATAGCCTAATAATTAGTTCTTCAGCCAAACATTGCTCAGTCGCTGCACACATAACGTAACGTAAAGGAAACGAAGAAACATGAAAGTGTGTCTGCTTTCAAAGTGTTGTTTGTGGCCTGTTTGGACAGCTTTTGTCTCTCTCTCCCTCCCTCTCTCTCTCTCTCTCTGTCTCTCTCTGTCTGTCTCTCACTGTCTGTCTCTCTCTTTGTATCTGTCTCTCTCCCGGTCTGTCTCTCTCTTTGTATCTGTCTCTGTCTCTCTCTTTTTATCTGTCTCTCTTTGTCTCTGTGGTGTACTGTACATGTCTCTCCATACCCCCCCATTCGTTATTACAGGCTTTAATTAAACCCATCAGCTGTGTTATGTTGCTACACTATCATGTCGGGGTTATCAACACACCACAAAGAGCCTCTCTAGAATAACAGAGAGGGTCTGGCTCAGGTTACAGCCACCAGACACCTCATAGCCCCTCCACCACTAATTCCTTCCCTCAACCCCCCATCTCTCTCATTTTGTCTCTGTTTACCTATTAGCATATATCTCTCCCTCTTCCATATTCTCTCTCTTTCTCTTTGTCTTTTATTCTCTCTGTTTCTCGTTGTTTCTTATTCTCTCCCTTTCTCCCTCTCTCGTTTACTCACTTTCTCTCTGTCTCTTATTGACTCCCTCTTCAATTTGGGGAAATCTGAAACGCCTGGCACTCAGTTTCTGCTTGGCTGAAATGCAGGGGAACACGCTATGGGCTGATCAGTACAGTAGCTTAATTTCTTGAAAGAGCAATTATGCTCTGCAATGCAGATCAACACGAATTTTACTAAAATGTTTATTATATCCACAAAAATCTTTCAGAAACTAGAGATCAAAAAAACAACAAAATGTTACTTTTTCTTAAGCACAGATATGATCCATTTCATCTTAGAGAAAGGAGTTGATTGCTAAATGAGAATAATCTCAAACGGTCCTAATTGCAATCATTTGTCCTTTTATGTTCCTTAAATTTCCTTTTCTTCCCCTCTTGTCTACCCCCACCTCATTGACCCCATCTCATTTCCTTCTCATCTCTTCTTTCCTGTCCGCTAACATCTTACTTCTCACTCCTTGTCCAAGGTCACAAGGTCATAGTCCTCTGATCAGATGTCAGATGCAATTAGAATGAGACCTTTTGTGCACTGTCATATTTAATTAACCAGTGGTATCTCAGATTCCTATTCTTCTTAAAAATTAAACATCTTTGTAGATACTCAATAAAGTATATGTTAAATCTGGGTTGTTATTGGTGGGTTGTAAGGTGGTTAAGGAATGTTTGACACGGCCACTGGGTAAACTCTCCGTCTAACTCTCCCAGATTGAATGAGTGGAAAACAATTTTGATAGACATAGGGTATTTAGGCTGAATGAAAACCGGGAAAAAAGTAAATAACAAAATTACTATTTATTCATTGGATTTTAAATTAGGCTAAATTGAGTGTCCAATAATGATTAGCTACATGTCTTAGTTAATACAATTTCCTTGGCTGTAAACTCTTATTAACTTTGGCTAGCTAGCAATTTTCTGTGGTGTGGTAACATTCGCTTTACATCTTTACAAGAGTTAACAGAACTTTTAACCTTGATTACTCACTTACTGCTTGCTGTTTTGCAAACTAAGGCAAACTAAGGCAAACTAATGCTAGCCAACGCTAGCTCACTCTGCCAGACCACCTCTCACTAAACACCACCTCACTAAACAATGATGTCATTTCTGCTACGTCACCTCCTGATCCATTCTTTCTGCACGTTACAAATGTTAAACATTATTATTCATTACCATGTAAATATTCCCTCATTTTCTCCTTAACATAACTTGCGTTACTTAACGCTAAAACAGTATAAAAAACTGTTCAAGCTACAGATTGAAAAAAAACTTTTATCTCACGTTTATACAATCCCCCCAAAAACGGCTTAAACGTATATTGACTAAGACAATAAAATACGTATACATTTGCATATCTTCAATCAACTTTGTTTCACATGTTTAGCCATCCCAATTTACAGTCAATTAATGTGCGAAAACAATTATTATATACATTAGCATTAATTAGGCCTAAAACAGTTGCACTGTTAGAACAGACTCCAGACAACAACATAAACAATCTTTTAAAATTCCTAAAAACATTTATTGACAATAACCACAAATACGCACATATCTTATGTTCAAGCTAGACACCCAAAACAACTCTACTGGCCATTGCACTTTCTGCAAATCCAATTTCCAATGGCACAGGTGTCTCCTCCATTACAACCTGGGGCATCTTCACATCAAGACCAGAGGAATCACACACCTATATCAAGACCAGAGGAATCACACACCTACACCAAGACCAGAAGAATCATACACCTACATCAAGACCAGAGGAATCACACACCTACATCAAGACCAGAAGAATCATACACCTACATCAAGACCAGAGGAATCACACACCTACATCAAGACCAGAGGAATCACACACCTACATCAAGACCAGAAGAATCATTACAATGAGATTTATAAGAGAAATTTTGATTGGTACCTGTATGTATATATTCGCCTGTTAGCTAAGTTTCAAATATTTCGTTGTAATTCATACCGAGCCTCTTTGATTCAAACATATGAGTACAGGTATTCATAAACCACAAAATCATCTGTGTATTGAAACTGTCGAACACAATGTGAAGAAGGAATAGGGAAATTCTTAAGATGCTTATCAAGACTTGCACTTTAGGGCGTGCACGAATTAGCACCAAGGTAGTTGATGTTCCACTAGCAACAGGGACTACAAGCACCCAGCGGATATGGACACGCTACGCAGTTAGCATAATGGAAACTTCTACTGTCTTCTACTGTTACGTTAAAACCAATTCAGGACAGATTGATATAGCATCCATCATTGTCATCTATTGAAATTAAGATTAAAAATAGAGCTTGAAACAGAGCCTTTATTCACATCAAACTACTGAAACAACAGACATCAGCTGTCACTCACATGTGGACGATCAATGCTTTATTCCAGTTTATAAACCTGGTGGTTTTAATGTTACACACAGTTCAGCTAGCTAAACATCAACAGATTAGATTAGATTACATTCAACTTTATTGTCATTGAACAAGTACAAGTATAGTACAAGCACAGTACAGCAAGTTAGCTTGATGTAATCATTGTGAATTAAATACACACATCCCCTGGATGAATTTGCGGATAACAATAACTAGAAGCTCTAGGCTGTTTACAAGGCTAATGAAGAGGGTAGATCATTTTCTGGAAGGACATTATGGCTCAAAAACATCCAGGTCTAGTGCCTAATATTGAGAATGGAGAGATAATACCAACAAAATATTAAGTGATGTCAAAATTTTTGTGTAATGTTTTTTTTTTTTTACAATGAAAATAAATAGACAGGTGCCTATGAATGTCTTGACACATTCTGAGACCAATGGTATGCTCTATGTGTCATGGATTATACATACGTGTACATCATTAGCAAATGTCTTTTTACAAAAATACCGGGAAACATCACACAAAATCTACAAACCTATTAAAAAGTTAATAAATGTTTTAGGTTAAAATAATTAGATCAAGGTGATGGACCGCATCTTCCTGGTTGCAGTATCACCTGTTTTGTTTGGCTGACAGAAAGTACATAGTTAAGAATGGGGTGGGGGGTGAATAAATAATAAATAAATGGCCAATGTGCCACGGCTTTGGGCTGTTCTTAGGCACGACGGACTGCAGAGTGCCTACATACAGCCCTTATCAGTGGTATACTGGCAATATATTACAAATCTCTGGGGTGCCTTGATGCTATTATGAACTGGTTACTAACACAATAAGAACAGTGAAATGTTTTTTTGTGTAATATACCACTGCTTTCAGCCAATCGGCCATCAGAGTTTAAACCAGCTGGTTTATAATTTGCACTGAACCCCAGGCGGTATGAGTTCTAAGTGGCGTGCTAATGTATCTGGCAAAGATAGAAGGCTGCCCCAGGAGTGACTAATTTGAAGTGGCACAGCAACAGTGGAGTAGAAGGAGCTTGAGCTATCAGGCAACATGCTGGGGTTACATGGAGTGAGCTTTATCAAGTAATAAACAAACAACAATAACCCTGTCTCGGTCTCTCTGTCTCTCTCTATCTATTTCTCCCTGTGTCTCCCAGTCTCTGTCTCTCACTGCCCGTGTGTGTGTGTCTTTCAGTCTCCATCTGTGTGTTTTTCTCTTTCTGTCTCTGTGTGTTGCTCTCTTCCTGTGTCTGTCTGTGTCTCTCTGTCTGTCTCTGTGTCTCCCCTCTTCTAACGACCCTTTGATTTGACAGGAAGAGGATGGTCCAGTGAGGTCAGGGCTACCCCTCCACTAACAGGTCATTATCGCAGTACACTGGAGCGGAACAAAAGGTTGTTCAATCTCTCTCAGACGAAACGCAGAGAAGGGCGAGATGGAAAGAACTGTGTGGACAATTGAAAGGATTAATGAAGATGATGGGCAAATAAAGTCGGATGAATGCGAATTGGCGAACGATGGGGACATACGTTAGCCCAGCTAGCAGAAACAGAATTTAGATTCAATAATCTTTCGTCACTGTATTCTCAGCCCAGACTTGATGTGGTGAGGGGCGGTAATTCACCCGCTGAACTCCTTCTCCGTAGTGTAAAGTGTTCATGCTCAACCGTGATCCTTGGCAATGCAACAACAAAATACACAAAGACAACTAATGATCAGACATAAGGAACAAAGGTAAGGTTCCCAAGAGTCAACCTGAGAGAGACTGTGACAAGCCCCTCATACTGACGTGGGTGACATGGCAGGGGGCTGGGGGGGGACAGAGGGACGGACGGAGGGAGGGCTGATTTCGACATTTCAAACGAGGGCCATAATCAAACTTATTGCCTGACAGGAGGCATTTAGCATTACGAGCTGCCATTTGGCGCACATATTATTACAGCAGTATCAACCTTGTCACTTCAGATAAAGAGCAGCAATCTCTCTTCAGAGGAGGGATCTTTTTATAACTTTATTCATTGGTTGCCCTGTCTCTTCTGCTAGGCTTAACAGGAACACTGCTGTTGTGTAGCCTTTGGGATCGGTCCCAATTGGCAAAAAAAACGCCCACTGTATATGGAAAGTAGTGCACTAAGTCCGGAATAAGGTGCCAGTTGGAACGCAGACGATGAGGTCTGTGCAGCGAACATCATCGATAAACAAATCCAATGACATGAGCCCATGGTTACAGTGCTTTAATACTGTTGTTTAGTGCTGTTGTTTTTTGTGCCGTTTTCACACTAGAAGTCAATGCTAATGTTGTCTGAAGACAATGACACTATTGTTTCTGCCTCTGACTGACAGAGGCCTGATTGTGTTGTTGTTCTGGGCTGTTTTTATGCCTGGGCAATAAACAAAACACAAAAAAGACAGTTGGTGGATGGATCTTTGGTCATTTAAAACACAATTGTGGAATGGGACAATGAGGTGGCTGACTGGACAGCCTGGACAAATACATGTATTCTACTGATGATTGTTAGGACCTCATCACAGTAAAGTGGTGATGGGGACAGCTATGTGTGTGTGTGTGTGTGTGTGTGTCTGTGTGTGTCTGTGTGTGGGTGTGAATACTTACATATGTGTGGATTTGGACACTCATTTGTGTGTGTGTGTGTGTGTGTGTGTGTGTGTGAGCATAAATGCAAGTCAAAACAACAGCAAGTCAATATACTATAGTTTCACTGTGTTTTTAAAGACACATTGTGGGATTTCTGGCCACTGGTTGTAAAAGCAGCACTGTTGAGCCAAAACGGGTGCCCAAATATTGTGGAAATCCTATGTCTTGTATCTGCTGATATGTGGTCTGTGTCATCAAAACCACAGGCTTTCAAACTTGCAATTTCATGGCTAACTGAGGTATGAGAGTGATTCTACTTGTAGATTATGCAGATGCAAACAACGCATCACAGATCCAGCTCAAAACGGGAGGTTTAAAAAAACGTTCATTCATGAGTGCCCCCCCCGGACCGGACGTTTGTGGTCTCCTGGGCCTCGAGTGGACCGTCCCTTTGGCCTTGTGAGGGCGACGGTCACGCCTCGACGCATCTACACCCCTTAACACGGGGACTCCTGGTGCCGCGGTTACGCAGGGAGCAGAGGAACGGGACGGCGCTTCACCGTGACTTCAACTGTGTCCCAAGATGTCTGCGGCGTCCGCAAAGCAGCCCCATCCGGTGGACCAGGGTGGAATCCCGTCCAATGCGTAGGGGTTAGGGTTCCAGTCTGAGTAGGCCACAGCGGACCCCTTCACGACTCAACTACACGGAGATGGGACTACGGAATGACCCAAAAGGCGCAGCGGCGCCGGTACATTGCCGGGCCCTGTTCATGAAGCCGTGGCAGGACGTTCGTAACTGGCAGAGAGACGGGCGTCTCTCTACCTTCCGAGTGGGTTGCCGATGCATATTAGGCAGATGTTTTATACCGTAACTGCACGCCCCGGGAAGGTTTCACAAGGTTTAGGTGCAGTTTACCTGCGTGGTGCTTAAATGATGCGGCGTGGGAAATGGACGTGATGCTGTTTGCACTGACGCCTTGGCGAAGTGAAACCAGCAGGCCTTACGCAAAACTCTAAACCTATTCAAGCACATTTCTCATCCTAAAAACCAAATCAGGAATCACAGAGGGTGGACCATTCAATCTGATGCTGTAATGAATGTCTGGTTCCTTACGAACAACCTGCAGAAATAAGGACTCGCCGGTCCTTATGAATTCGCCGGTGTAAGGAACGGCACTACATTGAGTGCCACGTGGGACTTTCACTTCGGTGAAAAGGCTCACAATAACCGAAATAAGACCGCCATTAGGTTCATTTGATCACCTACGGAAACACAGAAAACTGTCATTTTGCCACGGCAAAGGCCCCTTTGTACCGAAACACAGCTGCGCATTAGTTTACAGTTCCGTGTCAGTAAACTATTCCAAACAGGAGGCTGTTAACGGGTGAAAAGGGAGGCAATTTTCAAATCACCCTCAAAAAAAAAAAAGACCACAGGGAAGAAGGGGACAGAGAGAGAATGATGAGGGGGGGGGGGGTTGGCTTTCTGCTGCAGCAACAAATATGCCTGCACAATGCACATCTTTCTGGCTTTGTCTGCTTCGTCAGCGAACGGCTATAGAAATATTTTGGCAGCCTGCTCTTTGTTTTCATTTTCACAAAAGGTGGAGGGAGAGAGAGAGGTGGGGGGGGGGTGCTCGTGGAGGGGGACGGAGGAGTTGTCGAGAGAAGAGGAGGGGAGAAAGAGAGAGAAGAGCGACTGATCGGAGAGAGAGGGAAGAGAGGGAAAAAAAGAGAGATTGACAGAGAGCAGATAGAGAGAGGAGAGTTATAGAAAGGGAGAGAGGAGAGCAAGAGAGACAGAGAGAGAGGTACAGGGGGAGAGAGGACAGGGGGAGAGAGGTACAGGGGGAGAGAGGTGGAGGGGGTAGGGGAGAGCAGGGTTTTCAGTCCGCCACTCTCCATCCCAGACCCAATCTAAACAGCGGGAGGAAGCTGTAAATCAAACTAATGCACCGACCTGGTAATTCGGAGCAGCAGGGCCGTGGCGGCGGGCATATAGGGGGACCCCAAAACGGCGGGAGTTAACCAAAACTGCAGCGGCACAGGCTTTAATCAGTGCCAAAGATCCGATAACACTGTCTCCCCCAATCAGAGCAGCTTCCTGTCAGTCACACAAGACTGATTCGGACCAATCAGGCTCGCCAACACACTGACATTGCTGAGGCTGGCTTGCGGCCAGCCAGTGAATTACCCATCTCGTTTAGAAAGGGTAGAAAAAAATGAGAAAGAATTAGCTTGAGCTCCTATAATTCTGGCCTGCATCCGAAACGGGACCCTATTCCCTACAGAGCGCACCACCCTTAACCTATTAGTCCACTGTAAATGGAATAGGGTTCTAGTTGGGATGTCCCGCTGTTCTCCTTTCTGTGGGACAGGAATGGGCTGATGGATACATCAGGAATGTGACATCATAATCAGAGCGCAAAGTCTACGATGTCTCATTAGAAACATGTGGATGTACAGACGGGCGAAGAGAGTTGTCGGAGGCTGTGTGTGTGTGTGTGTGTGTGTGTGTGTGTGTGCGTGTGCGTGTATGTGTGTGTGTGCATTTGTTCGTGGGTGTGTGCGTCTCCTCCAATACCTAAGTGGATGGTTTTCAATTGCAGTTACTGTGTTATTATCTCGTAGATGCAAGACCTTTTCGTCTTAAAAATGAGAACAAGTCTCTGTAACGTTTTTGGTTGTTGCAAATCTACAAATCACAGCCACTTTGTTGGCTTTCAAACACTGTGTTAATTACAACACCACACCGGGGACTGGCATCAGATCAGTGCCAAAACTGAATGACTCAAAACATGGAATGCACAAAAAAAAAGGAGGAAGAAACATGAAACAAGAAACATTTCAAGTGAAACTATTTTCAACTAGTATAAATGGAAAACAGGCAGGCCCAATTTAAAATAAGACATTGCCAGAGGCCAACTTTTGTGCGATGGATTCAGTGTAGCGGGGTGTGTAGGGAAAGGAGGAGATAGCGACGCCATTTACTACAGTGAGAAAGAAAATAAAATGTAAATGGGATTCACTTCATCACCAGGCCTTTCAAACGGGCCCTCCAACTTACGATCCATGGGGCTCTTTTCTTTGAAGATGCTAGTGCTGGGATACACGCAGGCAGGCCAAGCCGAGCTGGAGAGGGAGAGCGTATTGGACTGGCTGGCTGGCGGAGGTACACTCACTCTGCATGCGTAACCAACGAAGCACTTGGCAGCCTCGGTGATACAACAGGGCCAATCAATAAAACCTTGTTACACTAATTGCGAGATTATAATCTCCTCTAGGTACTTCGGCTGCATATCCAAACAGTCACTCCATTAAGAGAATGATTCCAGCTATGGTCTCTCCCTATCTCTTTCTCAAACGTCTATTATGCTAAATTAATTAATGGTCAAAATGCATATAAAGGGAGTATGGCTGAAGAGTTACTTGGTAATTTCGACCCAGAGTCCCTTTAACTATTCACCCAGTCACAACATCCAATATAGGAAGACATTAAAGGTCATTTTGTAACCAAGCACTAACTAGCATAAGCACAGTGAATGGAAGTATGTGGTATCCGCTAGCACTTCCATACAGCGTGCTAATGCGAGTCAGTGACTTCCTTCAAACGCCACAAATGATATCCACAAGTGAATCTTCCTCTGGGGATTGTCAAAACCCCTTTAAGGTCAAATGGTGGAAGCATATTTTTTTAAATGCCCACTACTTAATTTGAAAGAGAGAGGACTTTATAGGCTGCCATTGGAAAGTCATGACCAAATGGCATTACATCTATTCAAGATAAGTAGCTGGGAGGAGTTATATATCATTTAGTCTAGAGTTGTAGCTGGGTGGGTTTATATATAGTATAATTTAGTCTAGCGGTGTAGCTGGGTGTGTTTATATACAGTATCATTTAGTCTACAGGAGTAGCTGGGTGGGTTTTTATACAGTATCATTTAGTCTACAGGTGTAGCTGGGAAGGTTTATATATAATTTAGCCCAGTCTAAAGGGTTAGTTGGGTTTTAGCCTAACTGGATTCTGTTCCTTACTTAGTATACTGTACTGGGACCAGAGGTCCTGGTGGCACACAGCCAATGTTGTCTGCTTGGGGCCGTATCGATTGGACACCGGGAGACACCAGAGCAAAGGGACACTCTACGCTGGCAACTCTTTTGTACACTGTTGCCACGACGACCGCGAATGACCCCAGGCAGACAAAGGGCTTGTTGAGGCCTGGCCAGAGGCATGACCTTGTCTTTAATCAGACAGAGGGAGGGAAAAGAGAGAGATAATGACAGAGAGAGGTTAAGGGAAAGAAACAGGCAGAGATAACTGAGAAGAGAGAGAGAAAACCAAAATGCAGAGACAGCTGAGAACAACAGAATTAAAGAGAGACAGAGAGAGCTAGCAAAAATAGCAATAGACAGAGATAACTAGGAGAGATAGCAATCAAGATCAAGACAGCAAGAGATTTATTTTCGTGAATAATTGTTCTGCTGTCTTGTTGAAAACCTTGATGTTCATTATTATCGTAACTTTAATGAAGTTATATTGTAAATGAAAACCTATTTCCAAACTACACCTTGGCAAAATGTACATTGCGCCAACAAAGTACATTTTATTGAATGCAATTGAAAATTGAGAGCGAGAGAGAAAACAGGGAGAGAGTTACAGTGAAAGAGAGAGCTATGCTCTCACACAACAGGGATCAGGTGGAAGATCATGTGAGCAGTGGACATGATGGTAGATCTGACCCCATTTCCTTATGATTCATCTGACAATAGAAATGAAACTGCCACCACAGGTAGTGGAGATCACAGGGTACGATTAACCAGAGATACAGTATTGTCTTTACAGTGAGCTGCTGATGTAGACACTTTCAGACAGTTTGGAGGCGTCAGGTTCTACTCGCCCTAAAACCACTGACCCAAATGCATTTCAAAGTAGTAGGAGGGTTAAAATGTACAAAAAAAAACAGCTGAAATGCTCACAACATATAGAAATGGAGATGGTGAAGCCAAAACGGGAGAGGATTCCGTTATTTTTTTATTTTTTTTTCTCGGGGGGCTAATACAGTATTTGTTAATAAGGTATATGGGAGTGTGGGCCCCGCTAAATGCTCCCCGTGGGCACCCCCAAAGGTTCCCCTGAGTTTAGCTGTCAGACTGAACGAGAGGTGAAAACTGGTCATGCAGGGAATGGAGGAAGGCAGATGTCAAATATGAGCAGACCTTGAGTAAACAAAGTACAAGACAAGAGCAAAGCTAACTCCTCTCTCTGCCCGCTCAGTCTGCCCACCTTCCACTCTGTCTGTCCACTCTCTGCCTCCGTGCTCCCCCCACCTTAACATTTGCCAGTCTGTCTTTTCTCTCTCACCTCTCCTCTCCTTCACTCACCCTCCTTTCAACATAGGTTGTTTTACGTTATGTACAGTGCTGTGCAAAAGTCTTGGGCACCTGAAAGTCGAACTAAAGTCATTTATTTGGATAGTAAGTGTTTATTTCTAAAAACATAACACATATACTATATATATATATATATATATATAATAATAATATATATACACCACTGTTCAAAAGTTTGGGGAAACTTTTTCCCTGTTTTTTGTCCATTAAAATAACATCAAATTGATCAGAAATACAGCGTAGACATTGTTAATGTTGTAAATGACTATTGTAGCTGGAAACAGCTGATTTTCAATGGAATATCTACAAAGGCGTACAGAGGCCCATTATCAGCAACCATCAGTCCTGTGTTCCAATGGCACACTGTGTTTGCTAATCCAAGTTTATCATTTTAAAAGGCTAACTGATCATTAGAAAACCCATTTGCAATTATGTTAGCACAGCTGAAAACTGTTGCGCTGATTAAAGAAGCAATACAACTGGCCTTCTTTAGACTAGAACATCAGCAATTGTGGGTTCGATTACAGGCTCAAAATGGCCAGAAACAAAGAACTTTCTTCTGAAACTCATCAGTCTATTCTTGTTATGAGAAATGAAGGCTATTCCATGCGAGAAACTGCTAAAAAACTGAAGACCTCTCCCAACGATGTGTACTAATCCCTTCACAGAACAGCGCAAACTGTCTCTAACCAGAATAGAAAGTGGGAGGCCCTGGTGCAGAACTGAGCAAGAGAACAAATACATTACAGTGTCTAGTTTAAGAAACAGACGCCTCACAGGTCCTCAACTGGCAGCTTCATTGGTAACACTTTATTTGAAGGGGTGTGCATAAGAGTGACATGACACTGTCATGATACTGTCATAACCATGACATGACACATGAAGGAATAATTTTGAACGTTTATGAATGTTGTCATTAGGTGTCATTCAGTTGATTATGTCATTTTTTATCCAAGGTTGACATTGTTTGGGATGTCTTTGTTATGACAACTTGACATTAACTGAGACAACATAACCTGCCAATGTCTTTGTTATGACAACTTGACATTAACTGAGACAAAATATCCTGTCAATGTCTTTGTTATGACAACTTGACATTAACTGAGACAACATAACATGTCAGTGTCTTTTTTTATGACAACATGACAGCACCCAAGACAACATAACCTGTCATAAACTTGGGCCTAATTATCAAACTTGAAGAAACTATTTAGCCAGTATTCTGTCTGCCATAAAAGGAACTTTGCTGATCCTGAGACTGGTGCTCATACTCAGCATATTGAGCATGCATGGCAGAAATACAAATTGGAAATATGGAGTCATAAAAGTAATCACACTTCTGAGTCACTGAAGATTCACCTCAAAATTATAGTGGCACCACTGGTTTGCCATACACCATTATAATGGTGTCTTGGGCAAACTTTTCCATGATGTGAAAAAACAAGTCAAGTGAATATCAAAGTTTTTTGCAGGAACATAGTTTGTACTGTCATTTTGTTAATGTTGATGCAGGATATCCATTCATGTAACTAGTGGTTTGCATGAACAATAGGCTAAGTAATGTACATTATTCAAGAGATAATATACATAATCAAATTTGTTAATATGATTAAAGTGCGGAAACTATTATTAAAAGGTAGACTGGCTACTTGCGTCTTCAAATAGGTGTGACACATACAGAATGTATGGTCGCATTTGGGGTTGATATAGAATTTGAAGGACACTTTTATATTGAAGGACACTTACTACGGTTGGCCTATAGGGGGCAGTTTGACGTGGTCGTGTTGCGTTGGGACTGTTAACGATCAAAACACCTGCGCGTTCTCGTAACTCTTCAAGGAAAAGCCATGTCTTTCTCATCATGTATCCTGTTTTCCTGGTCGGTAAAGTACAAAAGTACACTGGACCTTTCGATACAGTTTGATAACTTGTATAACTATGACAGAGACTCATGTCTATGTAAAATGCTGTGACGGTGGTGCATTCCTTTGGAAAAAACGAATTTGTTACTGTACTGTACTGAATTGTTGTTTTTTTTTCGAAAACAACACTCCTGACAATATCCCTAGGATTAATATAATTGAATTTTGTAACTGTATTGTTTAGGAACTTTGCAATCGTTGCACTGTAAGGGTTAGCGATTAGCTAGTTCCTTGTTGTTAGCTGGCTTCGGTTGGTTATTAGCTGGCTCCAGTTAGCTGTATGCTAGCTCCAGTCAAGTGTTTGTCAGTTACAGGTAGCACTTTGCTAACTTGCTCAGCCATGTTCTATTTGTGTTAACATTAAGGTAATTTGTTAAACTATCACTATCTAGCCTACTTTATAAATAATATTTTTATGTGATTATATTATGAATAGTTTATATTACTTAGGCTATTGTTCATGCAAAGAACTAGGTACTGTAGATGAATGGATGTCCTGTATCAACCTTAACAAATTACAGTACTAACTGTGTTCTTGCAAAAAACGACATGAGTTAATGTCCTGTGTCAACATGAACAAATGACACTACACTCTGTTTGTTAATGCATTTGTAAACCATTAATAAAGTAAGGGTTATCATTGTTAACCGTTTGTTCATGTCTTCATTGTTCATCAATGCTCGTTCAAGGTAACTACTGCATTTGTTAAGGGTTGTTCATGTACGCTTATCGGAAAGTGTTACCAAAGTAGGATTGTTGAAAGTAGTTTTTTTTTTTAGGAAACATTTGTTGTGCAAAAACAATAAAGGACATTTATTGCTTTTGTTAAGGTATTTAAAGCATTTGACAGACTTAATTACATCTTTTTGACAGTATTTGACAAACTTAATGACATCTTTATGACAAGTCCAAATTGTACCACTGTACTTGAGGTCAAGAGAAATATTCATGACACTGTTATGAATGCATTTCACAGTGTTCCAACACGTCATGACAACTTTATGACAAGCCCAAATTATACCACTGTACTTGAGGTCAAGAAAAATATTCATGACACTAATATGAAAGTCTTTGACAGTCTTATAACATGTCATGACATCTTTATGACAAGTCCAAATTGTACCACTGTACTTGAGGTCAAGAAAAATATTCATGACACTGTTATGAATGTATTTGACAGTGTTATAACATGTCATGACATCTTTATGACAAGTCCAAATTGTACCACTTTAATTGAGGTCAAGAAAAATATTCATGACACCGTTATGAAAGCATTTGACAGTGTTATAACATGTTATAACATCTTTATGACAAGTCCAAATTGTACCACTGTACTTGAGGTCAAGAAAAATATTCATGACACTGTTATGAATGCATTTGACAGTGTTATAACACGTCATGACATCTTTATGACAAGTCCAAATTGTGCCACTTTACGTGAGGTCAAGAAAAATATTCATGACACTGTTATGAATGCATTTGACAGTGTTATAACACGTCATGACATCTTTATGACAAGTCCAAATTGTGCCACTTTACGTGAGGTCAAGAAAAATATTCATGACACAATTATAATGGTCTCATGACAACCAATGTCAAAACCAACCACATATGACAGTTGTATTTAATGCTAACACATAAAGCTAAATAGTTTATTCAAGTTTGATAATCAGGCCCGCTATGACATGTTTATGACAGGTAATGTTCATGTCTTGTTCATCACTGTTCATCAATGCTCGTTCAAGGTAACTACTGCATTTGTTAATGGTTGTTCATGTACCCTTATCGGAAAGTGTTACCAAAGTAGGATTGTTGAAAGTAGTTTTTTTTTTTTAGGAAACATTTGTTGTGCAAAAACAATAAAGGAAATGTATTGCTTTTGTTAAGGTATTTAAAGCATTTGACAGACTTAATTACATCTTTTTGACAGTATTTGACAAACTTAATGACATCTTTACGACAAGTCCAAATTGTACCACTGTACTTGAGGTCAAGAAAAATATTCATGACACTGTTATGAATGCATTTGACAGTGTTACAACACGTCATGACAACTTTATGACAAGCCCAAATTATACCACTGTACTTGAGGTCAAGAAAAATATTCATGACACTAATATGAAAGTCTTTGACAGTGTTATAACATGTCATGACATCTTTATGACAAGTCCAAATTGTACCACTGTACTTGAGGTCAAGAAAAATATTCATGACACTGTTATGAATGTATTTGACAGTGATATAACGTGTCATGACATCTTTATGACAAGTCCAAATTGTACCACTTTTGAGGTCAAGAAAAATATTCATGACACCGTTATGAAAGCATTTGACAGTGTTATAACACGTCATGACATCTTTATGACAAGTCCAAATTGTGCCACTTTACGTGAGGTCAAGAAAAATATTCATGACACAATTATAATGGTCTCATGACAACCAATGTCAAAACCAACCACATATGACAGTTGTATTTAATGCTAACACATAAAGCTAAATAGTTTATTCAAGTTTGATAATCAAGCCTGCTATGACAGGTAATGTTTCTGACTAACTGCGCCACAGCATGGTTTGGCGTTTGCTCCGTAGCCGACTGGAAGGCCCTGCAATGGGTGGTGGAAACCGCCCAGCACATCACTGTACCCAGCTCCCGGCCATCATAGACCTCCAGCAGAAGCAGTGTCTGCACAGGGTGTGTGGCCTCATCAGGGACCCTTCACATCCATGCCACAAACTGCCCTCCTTCCATCAGGCAGGTGGTACAGGTCTCTTCGTTCCCACACCAGCAGGCTCAGGAACACTTTCTTTCCATCTGCTGTAACCCTGCTGAACTAGGTGACCCATCACTAACCACACCCACCCTTTGTACTACTGGACTCTGACACTGCCTTGTAAAGTCTGAAGTTTTCAGTTGTTACAGGTACATGTCTACCTTGGGAACCTCATTGCTGCTATCCCTGCATTTCAGTTGCACATGCTACCCTACTCCTTCAATGTCATTGTACTGTACTTGTTCAATTACAATAAAGTTGAATCTAATCTAATGTTGTCGTGGTTAATGTCAAGTTGTCATAACAAAGACATTGACAGGATATTTTGTCTTAGTTAATGACAAGTTGTCATAACAAAGACGTGGACAGGTTGTGTTGACTCAGTTAATGTCAAGTTGTCATAACAAAGACATCCCAAACAATGTCAACCTTGCATAAAAAATGACATAATCAACCGAATGACACCTAATGACAACATTCATAAACATTCATAATGATTCTTACACGTGTCATGTCATGGCT
The DNA here is from genome assembly GCA_016801175.1 of Esox masquinongy. Lineage (NCBI taxonomy): Eukaryota > Metazoa > Chordata > Actinopteri > Esociformes > Esocidae > Esox > Esox masquinongy. The sequence continues at coordinate 20,983 of JACXGI010007837.1, forward strand.
ATGGCAGTATCATGACAATGTCATGTCACTTATGCACACCCCTTCAAATAAAGTGTTACCGCTTCATTAAATCATGTTTAAACTATGCAAGAACTATTAGGGAAGAAGCAGTCAGCTGGTATTCTGTCTATAATGGAGTGGCCAGCACGGCACTGGATCTCAACCCAATTGAGCTGTTGTGGGAGCAGCTTGACCATATGGTACGAAAGAAGTGTCCATCAAGCCAATCCAACTTGAGGGAGGTGCTTTAGGAAGCATGGGGTTAAATCTCTTCAGATTACCTCATCTAGAATACCAAAGGTCTGCAAGGCTGTAATTGCTGCAAATGGAGGATTCTTTGATGAAAGCAAAGTCTGAAGGACACAATCATTATTTCATTTAAAAGTCATTATTTCTAACCTTGTCAATTTATACATTTACTATTCATTTTGCTATATTTCGTATTCAAACTCATTTCATATATGTTTTCATGGAAAACAAGGACATTTCTAAGTGACCTCAAACTTTTGAATGGTAGATTAAATACTTTTTTTAAAATTAAAACACTTACTACCTAAAGAAATAGCCTAAGTTCAGCTTTGAGGTGCCTAAGACTTTTGCACAGTACTGTACCTCACATAGATATAGGAGGACGATCACTGACTAATTCTGATTACCAGAGATAATAAAACACGAAGAAAAACACTTCCTAAGTCCACAATTTAAATGGAACCAACTAATCCAATTTTGGTCAATGTCATCCATTTTTATGATATGTTACCTTATGCATTTTATTTGTGTGATTCAAATTACTGTGCTTGTTCTGTATGCATTGCGCTTAAGAACCTGGATCTTATAATATACTATAGGACTATTATGAGTGAAAATAATATACATGGGTAAGACCCTACTCTCCCCTGTGAAGTATTTTCCTCTATTGGGGAAAATTACTAAATGTATGCACTCCATACTATCCGTCAGCATGGTTAAGAGTCACTGCTAACTTACAAAACTGTGACCCAGTCAGTTTATTTAATTTTTCTCACAACACCGCTAACCTAAAAATATCCCCTAAATTAAACACCTCGACTGAAATAGCCCCAACCAAAACACCCCACCAGCCTGAAAATACCCAACTGAAATATCTAATCTCCTCCTCTAAACGCCAGATCAAAAGTTCAGTGATGGCACAGCGATACGTTTGGCCCGTCCAAATGATTGCAATTGACAAGGACAAGTGCTTCCCGCTGCATAGCACGACGGCGGGGCTTACGACGAAACTCCCCAAATCCCCCGGCTCAAACGCAGACATATGGCAAGCCGCGAGTTCTAGTGCAGCTGCGGTACCACGGCACAGACGCGTTCAGTCATAGTTAGAAACCTCTCTGAATACATGCTCACGGCCATGTTCTCGTACACCTCATTGTAAATTAATTATGTCGGACCCACCATCTTTCAAATCCAGTGCTTCACGGCGATACCGGTTTTGGTTTTCAATCTTCTCTCAAATCAGAAACAGATTCAGACCTTGAACACTTTCAGGCTAGTTGAGAGTCATCAAGCGTGTCCGAGCCAGATGCAGAGGTCAGTCATTCACTTATGTCAAGGAAAGGAAATACGAAAAACGTCTGTGAAGTGTGGTAATCTAACACAAGGGTCTCCGACTTTTTCTAGTATGAGAGCTACCTAGAAGAAAATTAAAGATTTCCTCAGCTACCCATTCTTCTCTAGCTTTCAAATATACACATTCCTCTCTTCATCTTCCCTGTGCAACTTCTCTGTGTTCTCAGTGTAAAAGAGAAACTAGTGAACTACATTTGTCAATATACATAACAACAACAACAGAGGGCACTATAAAAAACTGAACAAAAGGTTGTTATATACCTGCATCCTCCTAATTTTGTCATTTTTTTTCCCTCCTGGTTTTAGATTTTTTTAATAAAATTTTCACTTCTGAAAAATTACTCTTTTCAGGTCTAGAAGAAAAGAACAACATTTAGATTGTTGCATGTAATAATTCCTGATTAATGTTTCATTTGGGCTACATCTTGGGAAAGAGGAATGTGAAATGTGCAAGTCTATCAAGAGTTTTTCTGCTCATTTCATGGTATATTTAGAAATTTTGTTGAAATGTATTGCCAGATATTGTGTAACGTTTGGCTTTGAAAATCAATAATGGCTTTACTGGTGTAGATTAATGTCTATGTGTCTTTGATTAGACAGCAGCTGGGAGCCTGTGGTCTATGCAACTATGACTGTTTGTGGTGAAACGTGGAAATTGTACTGTTTGGCAAGCAAATTGTGAGTGGGTTGTGAGGTACTGGTGGCCAGCGATCGACCTGTTGCAGACCCCTGGAAAATCAACACCAGCAATACTCCGAACACTGACGGCAGAAATCGAACATTCCAGATTCCGGGACAGCAGCTTTCAGTATCCCGTGAAACCGTACCAGTGGCAGGTGTAGGCATGCTCTGGTCTGATCGAATCAAAGGACGCGGGTGTTTCATCAACAACTAAAGACACAGACTCACCTGATTTGGGGAGAGAAACTCCTGGTTATTTTCATTCATGTACATGTTGTCACCATCAAACTGTGAGAAGAAACACAAGGGGGACAGGAATCAGTCAGTACACAGAAAAAAACAAACAAGCAAACAGCCAGCCTGTGGAAACAGTCAGTCAGACATAGGAACAGGTTCAATGATTCCAATTACTCAGTGGGCGCCATTAAACCACTACTGGCTTAGTGTTCCTGGTGGTTGTCAGTAATTACTGTTCATTTAGAGACCCATATAATTAGAACAGTCAGAGTAGTGAAACTCACTGCTCTGCTTGCCCGCAGCGGCCCCAGAGTGTGTGCGTGTGTGTGTGTGTGTGTGTGTGTGTGTGTGTGAGACTGGGCTGTGACTCGGCCTGCTGCGTGTGTCACGCAAGGTGTCAACAGTGAGGGATGCCGAGGAAGCGCTAATCGCACCAGCAGAAAGACAACACGGAGCATCAGACAGGGCCCGACACCGGCCGCTGCAAGTGGGGGGGGCAAAGGCCGGGGCGGGCGAATGAGTGCAAGCCCTTGAGCAGTCGGTGGGCGGGGTCGAGGAGGGTGTGAGAGGCCGGAGTGGTCGGCTGGGTCGGTCGCCGGGGTCAAAGGTGGCTACTCTCACTGCGGCAGTGATTAACACTGGGTCGTAGCCAGAGGTGAAGAATGCCTCACACTTCCCAGCGGCTTCCCTAGTCCTGTAGACCATCATTAGCGGGCGTTCAGCGCCAAACACACAGATCAGAGCGAAGCAGAAACGCCACACTGTGATGTCATGAGGCGGCGCTGTACATTGTCACGGGTCCACACTGTTTCCAAACTGCCACAAGATGTGTACATTAGCATCCCGTCTGACCCACTCAAACTTGCACTCTTTTCGCAAAATCGTATTCCCTGAATCCTGTTCCATGGTTTGTGCACTGTCAAGAGGTCGACCTGCAATTATCTCCCTTCCATGACACTGTGTTCTAGGTATTTACAGAAGCTGAAAACCACAAGCGCATCCATAAGGGTAAGAGCTGAAGCGAAGCCTTTTAACCTGCACAACTGATGTGACAGTGGCAAGCCATTCTTCACCGATATAATCAGTACACCGTAGCTTCTGACAGTGGGAGTAGGAAATAATTGCAACAGGCGTTACAGAACACCGTTGTCCCAACTGCCACGTTCCGAAACCACGGGCACATCCACAGTCAAGACCGCTGTCGCCACGGCACCGAACTGGATGACGGCAGTAACTAGCATTATATGATGTGTCACCCAACACCTCATCCCTCTCACAGTCATCCGTTAGACAGACTTAATGCTTTCAACGTAATGATTTCTCCTTGATGGAACCATTAGTTTTGCGGGCCACAATTATTGGATGATGGTTGCACACTGCAAAGGAAAATGAAATCCATTTATTCTGTTTCACTGGAAAAGAGGTTTGTAAGTGCTTTGAGTTCCCAATCAGGAAATGAATGGAGCGGAATTACGGCAGAGAGCAGTTATTTTCACATATGACACAGATGTTTTTTTTCCAGAGAAACTGGAGATTGTTTGTGATGTTTACATATACATCATATTTATATATTTTTTTTGCATATTTTTCTTGCAAAAGGCAAGATTGTTAGTATCAAACAACTAACTACACTATTCGGATAACAAGGCGTGCTAAAGGAGGCCCATGCTAATGACAATACATTACACAGCCGCATCACAGCGCATTATACAAGAAGCCACTGTAATTAAATTGTGTACAGATTTATAAAGTGCATTTCCATTTAATGTCACAGTTCTACTTTGAATGAACATTCTTATTTTAAGGTGCCACAGACGCACGTTACAACTGCAGCAATGTTACAGCCATTCATCTAACATGACTTCAAATACATTTTGTGTCGGGTGAGAAAACACATCAGAACTCACAGCCCTTCTCCGGCCTGCTGGCCCTCAGTTTGTTTAGTTTTTTTGCCTTCGTGGACATTAATCATTACCGCCAAATCTACAGGAAAACAGCCACACAAAAAAAAACAGAGAGGAATTGAGGGAAAGGGAGGGGGAGAAAAGAAACAGAGGGAATAACAGTGGGTAGAGGGGAATGGAGGGAGAGAGAGACTGGATGAGGGAGGGATGGAAACAGAGGATAGAAATAGAAAAAATTTGGAGGAAAAGAGATGGAGAAAGGAAAAGTGAGGGAAAAAGACAAAGAGAGAAAGGAAAGAGAGAAGGGGAGGGAGGAAGAGGGAGAGAGTTGGTGGGGAAGGGAAAGAGGGAGTGAGAGGATGAGAGATAAAGAGCAAGCGACAGGGAACGAGGGAGGACGAGATAGAGGAACAGAAACAACACAAAGCCTGGAGAAACCCTGAGCGGAGGGGGAGAGGAGAGAGATAGAGAAAGATGGAGAGAGAAATGGATAGAGAGAGAGATTGATAGAGAGATGGATAGAGAGAGAGATGGAGAAACATGGAGTGAGAGATGGATAGAGAGAGATGGAGAAAGATGGAGAGAGAGAGACATGGAGAAGGATGGAGAGAGATGCATAGAGAGAGATGGATAGAGAGAGAGCTTTTTCAAACAACTGATACACATTTGACACCTACCACTCCAATGTGCCGAGCTACAAAGCTCATAGAGTGTGGCGCTATAAATAGGCAAGCTGTTTGCGTAAACCCAAGCCACTGACAGTTTGATGTAGGAAGTGCGCACTAGCATTGAGGTTATGGAACAACAGTTGAACGCCACCTATCAAACAGATCCACGCCGCAAATGAGCATTCCAATCTATAGTAGTACATCAAAATGGCCCGCACGCAGAGCACAGCAGCCAATAGGAAAATTCTTGGCTTACAAGATGGCCGCCATCCCGGTGATGTACACACCGCTGTCCGGTCCTACGGAGCGTGCATGTAGCTGCCCCCCCCGCCACATATGTTTTACATTTAGACCAAGTGGCACTGGCAGAGGAGAAAGCCTGGCCCGGCCCTCTCCCTGCCCTCCTCTCTTTGGTGGGGCTAAAATAGGGATTCCACGGTTTACCACACGGCCGTGACTAATCGCCTGTCAGTCAAAGTGCAAATGGAAACAGGCAGCAGTCAAAATGCCTGTGTCAGGACGTTGGTCATTAGAGCGCTCAGCCCGGCAGATAGCACTGAAGGTCTGAGGGGATGGTCTGTTTGCAATGAAGCAGATATGGATCGCTTGACTGTTTGTGCGCGCGTGTGTGTGTGTGTGTTCTTTCTGCAGTGGGGTACGCTTGCTCTGACGAGTGCGTGTTTACGTATGCGCGCGCGCGCGTGTTTGTGTGTGTCTGTGTGGAAAGTGTGCATGCGTGTGTATGTGTGTAGGATTGTTTCTGTTTGTGTGTATATTCTATGTTTGCTCTCCTGTATTTGTTAGTGTGTGTTCGTGTGTGTGTCTTTCTGTGTGTGTGTGTGTGTAAATGCGTACTGTAAAAACACACGTGTCGATCCCTCTGAGTGCCCTCTATGTGTCCTCTTAAACAACGACCAAGCCCAATGCGGATAAAAAAATAAGGCCGTCCATGTTGATATTTTTGACCATACAGGATCTCAGCTGCCACACCCATTCTGTTCAAACACTGTTTAAAAGCACATCTATGTCAGCTCACCTGGTTCAATGAAGCCAGTCCCCGCAACGGAACCCAACCTGCCCATTTGTATTTTTCCTATTATAGGTTTATCACGGCCACACCTCCAGACAGATGAAGTATGGTCTTAATTACACAAAAAGTAAGAGGCGGAGCCACGCAAATCCACTGAGCAGGAACATAATTGCTTCTTTATCGACTGAGGGGGTGAGAAATGAATTGGAACAGCTGAAAACCCTTGGATGAACATTCAAACATTCAAATGTGGCAGGGAGGGGCGGAGACAGAGGGATCGAAATTATCACAAATTGTGCATGTGCTTGTAAAGTACGGAGACAGTGGAGAAATCAAGGGAGGAAAGGCCGCTTTTGACGAGGCTGTGTTTAACCAAGCGGCCCAGTGGATCCCGGGAGACAATCCTTCCCCCTCATACGGCAAGCTTAATTGCTCCTATCAGTGTTGTGATATAATATTCATCTGGGGTTAATGGTCTTTCCTACTGTCTGGTCAGCCACATGGAGGGTTTCCAAAAGCTCGGCCGTCCCTGAAATGACACCTCGACCGGCTCGGCTCCCGATGAGAGCGACTATTTAAAACATACTGCAAGGAAGCAGAGGGCCGCCTTTACGTGGAAAAAGAGAACGTTTCAAAAGCGTCCGTGATGAGTTTCTGTTGGAATGCACGTGGTCCATGTGGATGTTTGGGTCTGAATGGGCTCGGTTGTCCTCTGGATTACACGGGGGTTGAAACGCATATCTCACCTCTGACCCCGCGGCCTGGGTCGGTGTTGAGTTACAGTTCGCCGTCCACAATCACGCCATTGTGCTCGCCACAATGAAAGTTAAGCTAAAACATCGCCAACCTAAACCAGGACCAATGGACCAGGTGGAATTGAAAACGGAATTAGATCAGATTTAACGTAAATATTGAATTCACCCAGATAGCCCAAACAAGAACCAGGAACGTTGGAAGGATGGCTGCCTCTATGTGGACACAGAAATAGCAGAGGCTGCCTGAGCAATTACATATGGAGATAATAAACGGAACTTTAGCTACAGCTAATGGGGATCCTACTAAAGTAGTACTAACACTACAGAGGGGATGTGGTCAGGTGGCCAAAACGTTTTTCCTTTTAACTCCGACACCGAACGCGCATCCAAAAAAACGTGTCCACGCGTACTTCAATCAGGCCCCCGTAGCAATCCACTTCCCAGGGGAACATCAAGTGTTTCATTTATTTAAGTTCATGCCTGAACTGTGTTGAACTGGCCTCTCGATATTAAGGCCACGAAACCAAGCTTCCCAAATGGCACCCCATTCCCTGAATTGGCTTGGGTCGAAAACACCTCACTACATAGGGAGTAGGATGTTATTTGGGACACGGAGAAAGCCTGTGGATTCCATTTAATATATTAAACCAGCTTACATTATATGATGAGAGGTACAATAGGAGGCTTTCAAGGGCAGTCCCAAAGGAAGGCAACAAAGGCTCTCTCTCTCTTCAAGGGACTAGTAAAGCAATTCGGAAATAGCCAAACACTATTTTGTGCACTGTTGTGTTCTGTCTACACGGCAGAGCGCAATTTCCGAAAACATAAATGAGAAGAAAAAAAAACGTCGGGGGGTCATTGGAGAGAAAGTGGAGATATGACAGATACCTGTTCTTTCACTTGAGCGGCTTTGATATATATTTTTAAGATAATGTATGATAATTGAGGCAGACGAGATCAGTCTCTCGAAGAGTCAATCAAGGAGTCCAACAAGATCGACATCTGGCCTTTTGTGTAATTACCTTCTTGAGTGATCTATTTGAAGCTGCGCTAATCATCTAGCGCTAAAAATCCCACTTTGACTCAACTAGAGGAAGCACAGGCCTGTCCCAATCTACTCGATCATCTAACTGTATTATGTCACTCATCTAATAGTCAATCGTGAATAACACTCACACAACTGGGTATATTAACAGATATCACCAGCACTGTGAAAACCCACAGTGAAAATCCTCCCAATCGAATTCAACCCAGGGGTACTGCCACTATCTCATCCACCCTACATCGCCAAGGCTGTCCCTTCCTTCCGAAGCCTGACACAGCCTGCGCCAGACTCCGCACTGACACTGGACGACCCCCCCCCCCTGGATCCAACAGTCCTGCATTTACATGGAGATGCGTTCTAGGTACAGTATTCTCCTCTCGATAGAGCCTGTGATTCTGCATTCAGGGGCGCAGTGCTGCTGTTTATTTTCCATCCAGTAGCCCTCGTTGCCTGGCATACAGGCACAATGCTCTATTACCAATCTAATTGCACATTCCACCCTGACAAGGGCTCATTAAGCCTTAATTACACACATGTTGTTTTCTACAAACATCTCCATTTGGGTTTCTTTTGCGTTGTAATTGTTCAGCGGGGACAGCCATCTGAGATCTCATCAATGGAGAGAACGAGAGAAAGAGAGAGAGAGAGAGAGAGAGAGATGGCGACACGGAGAGACACATAGATGGAGATACACTACTGACACAGAGCAACGGGAAAAAAAGAGGAAAGAGAGACAGAAACAACGAGACAAAGAGAAAGAAAAAGCGAGATAGGCAGAAAAAAAGAGATGGAGAGATAGGAAGATACAGACAGAAAGAGACAGAGAGAGAGGGGGAGAGAGTGAAAAAGGCTTCCTGGAACTAGGTCATGTGTTGCGATAAACAAGGCAGAGTTCTAAAATAATACACCCATCCAGTGGAAGTAATTCCAAACAAGTGAGCGAATGTGGAGCTCATGTAATATTTACAGAGCACTAATAGATAGACGGCAGGTCTTTTCTGAGCAGTACGCACCCCCCTCTTTCTAAAACAAGGGGTTGCTGCTTTTTCTTTTTTCTCTCTCCTTTTTCTTGCAATTTGAATTTCAGAGAAAGCGACTATATTAATATATCTGGCAGAGGGGGAGGTGTTGGGCCTTAGCTCTCTTCTCTCTCTCGCTCTCTCTCTCTTGCTCCTCTCTCTATTTCCATCCACCTTTTCCCCATCTTTCTGTAGCTTTCCCCGATCCTCATATCCCCAGTTTCTCTCTCCATCTCCCTCTCCCTTGGCTACACGGTCCTGGCTGTGATGGGGTTTTTTTCACACGTTTGTAACATTTCAGGGACCGAAAATGGGCCTTAATCCAGAGTCTCTGAGGCGTGAACGATGACATTACTGAGGAGAATCGCACTTAAAGACTTCTTTAAAAAAAAATACAAATCCAGCTGGCGCTGTAAGGTCACTGAGGCGCTTGTTAGGCAGACGGCCTAAAACACCAGTAACTCAGTAGCCCACTGTGCTGGGGTTTCAATGTCTGGCTGCTACTTCTAGGGGGGATTGACTGGGAATCCTGGGACGTCTTCTTCCGCTAACTTCCACCAGCCAGTTAAATGTGTCTTTCTGTGGCGTTGGAATGTCTTTAAAGCGCTGTGGTGGATGCTGTACGATGCCAGGCCAGGGCTGAATTAGAGTTTGACATATTTCAGATTATCGCCTGAGCGCAGGTCTGATGTGATTCTGGGCTACAGATGCCTGGACGGGGGACCAGCCATAACACCTCGCCATTCAGGAATTATTTGAAAAGCAGTAACGCTGAGGTGGAACCGAACAGCCAAAATAATGGCGGCGTGAGAAATCCTTTCACATTGTCATTGGTGCAGCGTAATTATTTTCAAGATCCTTAACAAGATTGTCTGGTTCTTCCGATTTGAGACGGAAAAGAAAATGCACCAGTCTGTTCACTTATTTACAGATAGAATCTGTTTCCATGTTTATTTGTTTGTTTGTTTAGTTGACAATTTCCAATCTTAGCACAATTACCACCAAGTACAACCCATGCTGCGACGAAAACAAAGATGGATGTGCCATCGGAACTACGTGGAGATAAACAAACATGAAGATATTAAACAAAAACAACCTAAAATGACTCACTCTTATTATCGTCACCAAAATAAATCTGGATGACATTAATTATAACGGCGACCTCTGTTGGATAACCAGTGTGAACAGAAACACAGAAACACACACACATACACACACACACACACACACACACACACTGCGCATAGTATCGTTACTGTGCCAGCTCTAATAGACGGTCTCTTAGATATTCTGTACAGAATAGTGCTCATACAATATTAATATGACACACCAAAATATGGCAGTCGGAGCAGATTCCATCTCTCACTCTCTACATAATTGACTATGCAACCTCTCCAAATCAACCGGGAAAAGAAGGAGGGAAAGAAAGAAGGAGGGAAAGAAAGAGGGAGGGAGAGAAAGAAAAGAATCCTGAAAAGAACCTGTCATCTCAGTTGGAGACATTGAACTCTTTACCCTGTATCATGTCAGAGCTGGAGACACGAGAAACCTCTACCACAACAACAAAAACAACAACAACAACGACAACATAGCATCCAGCCTCCCAACAGATAGGGGAGACGGTAGTACACTTTGGGCAGAAGTCCCAAACCCTATTTTTTGCACTTATTTTAAACAGACCCCATTGGCCCCTGTCAAATGCAGTGCACTAAATCGTGAAGGGTGCGCCATTCGGGACACAGCGGTTTGTTTTGAGGGACCCTAAATGTAGTGTCTGGAGCGACATGGGCCGATCGAGTCTGTGCGAGATAAGGGGTTGTTGTCCACCCGGAGGAGACCTGCTGCAGCTCGACTGCCTTTAACAGGGACACTCACTGTTTTACAACTTGATGTCATCCTGAGAGAAACATCTGCTGATAGATCGCGCGCCGGATTCAAACCCATCCTGCAGTGGCACATATGCATCGGAGGCAGTGGCTGAGACCACCGGACTTCTGTAGGCCGCGCTTCTGATTTTAAACAGCCGCTATGAACGTAAGCTAAGTGTAACCACGGGCTAGTTACTTTAAAGGGGGAAGAAACATCCAGGGATTACTGAGCTGTTTCTTTTCTTCTCCGTCCTTAACTGTGACTTATCCCAAATATCCTGTCACGCAACATTAAGTGTACATTCTTTAATGCTGGAATCCTTTTTTGAAACAATAAGAAATAGGTCAGTACCACACCTGTTGTTGGTAAGCAGACGAGCAATAGGCTTTACCTCTCATAAACTTCTAGAAAGAGCTGTGTGTAATATAACTGTAGATATAAACACATTTTATATCTTGGATTTTGGGTTCTGACATGGCACAAGAGCTGAACTAAGCTCAGAAGTTGTATTCTTCAAAAATCAATGGGTGTATATAAAATAATTTTAAAAGTAAGAAAACCGGTGCCATTACAGAATTCTAGCTTTAGGACATACTATGAAAAAACACTCAAACCTATTGAGTCATATACAGTACATAAGTCAAGTATTTTTACAGGTTTAAAAGTTCAGTGCTGTTTTCACAGTTCTGTTGAACATTCTTTTGAGAGTCCCAATGTACATCTGTAGATGCTCTACAAATAGTAACCGCCAGCAAATTGTCAAATATTTTTGTAGATAACTGCTTGCCAAGGTTACAGTAAGGGTTAGTAAAAGGTTATGGGTATGTAAAAGGTTAGGAAAAAGGTAATGGTAAGGGTTAGTAGTTTGTTAAATGGTTACTGATAGTAACATTCTGTCTGTAGATGCAGAGCAGATAGACTGTCAGCACTCTCCAAATAAAGTATTAACAACTCTTGTTTCTGTTTTGTTGGTTATTTTTAACTCATGAATGCCTCAAGAGCTCAGTAGAACTGTGTTACAGAAAACCAGAGTCTAACTAAAACTGTCTGACAGAAAACAAAAGTATTAGTACAACAGTCCAACAGAAAAAAACAGTCTAACTACAGCTGTCTAACAGAAAACAAGAGTTTTAGTACAACTGTCTAATAGAAAACAAGAGTATTAGTACAACTGTCTAATAGAAAACAAGAGTATTAGTACAACTGTCTAATAGAAAACAAGAGTGTTAGTACAACTGTCTAACAGAAAAAAACAGTCTAACTACAACTGTCTAACAGAAAACAAAAGTATTAGTACAACTGTCTAACAGAAAGAAAGAGTGTTAGTCCAACTGTCTAACAGAAAACAAGAGTTTTAGTACAACTGTCTAACAGAAAACAAGAGTTTTAGTACAACTGTCTAACAGAAAACAAGAGTTTTAGTACAACTGTCTAATAGAAAACAAGAGTTTTAGTACAACTGTCTAACAGAAAACAAGAGTTTTAGTACAACTGTCTAACAGAAAACTAGAGTTTTAGTACAACTGCCTAACAGAAAACAAGTGTTAGTACAACTGTCTAATAGAAATCAAGAGTTTTAGTACAACTGTCTAACAGAAAAAAATAGTGTTAGTACAACTGTCTTACAAAGGGAACAGAATGAACCACTAATTGCAGACGCTACAGCAGCTTGTAGAAGCAGCCAAAAGTGTCACTTGTGAAGGCGACAATATGTTGGTATTCTCTGGGCGAAGGTCAACAACAACACAATTCAAATGTCACACAAGGGTAGAGCAGCAACACGAGCGATGCCTAAAGTTATCCCCCCCGCTGTGGTCTTCGAAAAAAAACAACAACAACTGCTTCATGAGCAATAAAACACAACTTAAATGAAAGAAAGGAGGACAGAGGGGTGGAGTGGGGGGGGGCTCTGTGCACCTTGACAGGAAGTAGAAAGGTGAAGAGCACGAGCCGAGTTGAGTGAGGTTATTTTGGCTGGAAGGGGGGCTGAGGGGGAGGGCGGAAACAGCACAGAACCCACTTTCAACTGAACCCCTGGTAGAGAGAGATGGAGAGATAGCGAGAGCAAGGAGGGGAAATGAATGGGGCTGCAACCTTCTGCAACCTCTCACCACAGCACCTGATAAGTACAATGGAAAAACTTCTGGTTTCCTTCACACTGTTAAGTGGTTGCACTCTCAGTGCAGTTACAGTTTGGTTGCAGTTCTTCAAAGAGAGGAGAAACAGACAAAAGGAAATAAATATACACTATTTAACCCTTTTTTTGCCCAGCTTTTTAATTTGAAGAACTTCACATTTGAGTATATCTAAATTGTCATAATATGGAATGCTTTCAGACGCGAACAGATACTTTCATCTGTAAGCTACTGGCTGTTGAAATCTAGACTACCTGAACACATATGAAACACTTCCTGTGTCCCTCTTGCACTCCCCGTTTCACAAACAATGCCGATGTGCGGATTTAGCGTGTGTAGTTTAATTCAAGCAACGGAGCGTCGAATGAAAGTGGATATATATCTTTACTACCTTCAGCCCCTTTCTGACAAGCAGCTCATTCAGATGATTTGTACGCGGGCCCTCCACAGAGCACCGTTTACAATATTCACTTTAGATAACGGACGATTCTTGGCCCTGAAACCAGATGGGTCTCGTGGAAATGCTTTGTTAGCAGTCCTCCACTTGATAAATGATTTAGGACATGTGGTCGGAAATATCAATACAATCTCTATTGTAATTAAAAAAAAGGAGCCTACCAACAATATTACGCTGTTACACATTGAACCCTAAAGCGGAGCTGACAGAGATAATTCATAAAGAAAAGCTCACACTGATTGAGTGTGGAAGAAAGGACATGTTAAATTAAAATCTCTATTATCCATTGTTCGTACATTTCTGTCCTTCAGTACATACAGTAAATGGATAAAACAATGTAATTTGACTTAATTATGATTCTCTCATTTTTGGGAGAATCATAATTAAGTCAAATTAAGAAACTACAGTCTCTTATAAGGAGACTTTACCAAGGTTTCGTAAACCAAAAATGTCCTTACAGTTGCGGGGACAATTGTACAAATTGCCAATTTTTGTCAACCCAATATAGGCAAAAGCTTGCTGTAACCACAGATCAGCATCAAATGTTGGTGAACCCCATCCCAAAATCTTAACCCCTTTTCTGTTCCCCAATTTATCCTCAATTTCGTGATATCCAATATTACTTGAGACTGTCCCATCACAGCCACCCTGTCTAAACACAACAATGGGCTCTGGAGAGCAGAAGATCACAGCCTGCATTCCCTGAGACATGTCATTCCGAGCATTTTTGCTTTTGTTTCACAAGACTCACTCAACCAGGAATTATTAGCGTATGTGATGTCACTCCCTGGACGAATGACCTCAGTTAAGCATGAAGGCTTCTGGCCCGCCTGATTCACCAGACCAAGATGATACAAAGAAATATCTGCCAACTATGCCTCCCGCCACACCACAGGCAATGCCGGCCAATATGCACCGCCCCACGGGGACTCCCGGCCAGACGCCAGCAAGTGACACAACCGAGGCTGGGACCTAGGCTTTGGTGGACAACTCAACTCTACCATGTTATGTCGTGAAAGGACATATTATCAAATGAACAATACCCATTTGAATTGTCAACAAAGAAATAAAAAGAACCGACTGTCACACGGCCTCGCCGTGCTCTGTGTGATGTGTGTCAGTATCACTGCTCAACGACCTCTCTGTTCTCTGCCCAAGCCCTCAAACCTCCACTTCACACCTCTTACGCGTTCACCAAACTGTTACTGGTTTTTGTGTCATCCAACAGGTAGTTAAATGAGTGTGTGCACGATTGTTTTCACACCGGTAGATGTTGAGGCCAGGGGCCTACCGCCAATGGTTAATTCTATTACT
>JACXGI010007838.1:7029-19690 GCA_016801175.1 Esox masquinongy
CCCCCCCCCCCCCCCATGGCACTGCAGCGGGCCCAGAGTAACAGGGATTATTTCTGAACAGAAAGGGAGCGGAGGACTTAATATGCCCAGTCTGCTCCTGGGAAGGAAAAAAAAACTTGGCTGAAATGAGGGCTGTTCGAAAGGTGTTTAATGTACATGGCTATAAAGGGGTTGAGTGGAGACCTCAGAACCATGGCAACCATAGAGTTTGATAATCTTCACAGCCAGGCAGCAGCAGAGAGAGCGCGGCTCGTCACATCAAGTGGCCCCGGCTTTCCTCTCAACCCCAAGCTGAGCGCCTCATCAACAATTTTGATATGGACAGCCAAGATGCTGTGTGTGTGTGCACTGTATGTTTTTGTGTATATTTGTGTGTGTGCGTGTGTGGTTAGGTGTGTGTGTTTCTAGGTGTGTTTAAGAATTTGTAGTTCTGTGTGTGTGTGTGTGTGTGTGTGTGTGTGCGTGTGTGTGTGTGTGCGTAGGTGTGCGTAATTTATTATATAGAAGTCCTCACAAGTAGTAAGCCATGCATTTTTTTTTGAGGGGGGGCTTAGAATTAGGGTTTAGGTTAGTGAAAATAGGGTTTTTCATGGGAACAGATGTGGTCTCAAAAAGGTCCTCACAAGTATATTATGACATACTGTGTCTGTATGTGCTACTGTGGCTCTCAATAGTACTGACCCTCTTGAACATTTCACATTTTATTATGACAACATGAAATCATAATGGATTTCATTTGGAGTATTTGCTGTTGATCAACACAAAAAAGTCATGTCAAAAGTGAAAAATAAAATCTGCAAATTGTTCCTAATATAATGAATTATAATGAAAATAACTGATCGAATAAGCATTCAACACTTTTGCTTTGAGACACCTGAATGAGCTGTGGTGCAACCAGTTGCCTTTAGAAGTCCCATAATTAGTTGAATGGAGTCCACATGATTTCAGGTGAAATACAGCTGTTTCTAATATTCAAAACAAATCCATAATAAGGCTCTTGAAAAGCTAGATAGGATATGAGAAAAATTCCAAGGCACTGAGTATATCTCCAGAGCACAGTAAAGTCCATAATTAAGAAGTAGAAGAAGATTCTATGGTCTGACAAGACCAAAATGGAGCATTGTTTAGGCTCTATGTTTGGCGCAAGCCTAACACTACATCATCCTGAGAACACCATCATTACCATGAAGCAGAGTTGTGGCAGCATCACAATCATGCTTCAAGGGGATAATGGGGATAATGTTCAGGGGCAGGGCCAGGGAGAATGGTCAAGGGTGCAGGAAGAATAGAGCAAAATACAGTGAGGTCCTTTCTGATCCAGAGCACACAGGACCTCGTACTGGGGCAAAGATTCATCTTTCAGCACAACAACAACCAGAAAAACACAGCCAAGACAACGCTGGAGTGGCTTTGAGTGAGTGGCGGAGTCAAAGTCCAAACCTCAATCCCATTGAGAATTTGTGGAAAGAGGCTCAAATTGCTGTTCCCCAAAGGTCTCCACCCAACTTGACAAAGCTGCAGTAATTTTGCAAAGAAGAATGGGCAAAAATTGCTGGGTCCAGATTTATCAGAGCCACTGTAAGTCCTCTGAGTAAGTATACGTGTCCACAGAGATTTGAGAGTTTTTCTGCTTCATGGGTATGGAACCTAATGATGAGATCATAAAAGTTAACACTCCCTCCGACGGATCCTGCTGGTGGATGCAGTGTGTTTGTGTGTGCGTGATAATTACATGGTAAAGTTGAGCTGGTGTAGACATGGTGCCATAGCTCTAGAAGTGCCACAGTGTACTGAGATTAAATCCACTGTATCATGCAACCTACTGCTGTAAGTTATGGTGTAATATTTTGTCCCCCCAGACATGCCGTATCCACCAACAATGTTCTACCTAGAACTTAAAAGGGTTGTCCCGCTGTCCCCATACTATGACCCTTTTTTGGTCCTTTTCACAGAGGATTCTCCATGGAACCTAAAAAGGTTCCCTCAGGAACCAAAAGGGTTCTCCCATGGAGATAGCCGAAGAACGCTTTTGTAGACTACACTCTACTTTAAACTGTTATGTTATCTTATGCTAGGTTGTCTTTCCAGTCCTGCTGTGGGATACTGGTATGGAAAAGATGTGGTTAACTGGGAGGCAGTGACATCGCTGTGCCATTCAAGGGCTCCTCAATTATGGTGTATTATGTTGTACATCCATTCCTGCCGTGTCTGGGCGAAACGCCGCTTTTCACAGTTATGTAGGGACACATCACACTCTCACCCCAGGTCCGCCCTCTGTTTTTCTCTCTCTTTGTCTCTGTCACTGTCTTGCTGTATCTTTCTCTCTGACAATGCCTCCCTGACACTGTATCTTTGTCTCTCATTCACTGTCTGTCACTTTCTTTTTGTTTACATTGCCAAATAAGAGGTAACTAAAAAAAAACAATTGCTATATAAGTAATAAAAAAAAAATAAACAAAGAACAATCAGAGATTGGAAGTAAACATTACACAGATAAACTTTTCTGTGTCGCTCTCTCCTTCTGTCTCTGTCTCCCTCGCTCTTTCCTTCCGCACTCGTCACCCCTCACCTGCGGTGTCTCTTGAGGAGCAGTCTCTCCAAGTAGCTGACACTGAACTGGGTGAACTCCACCTTCACGGGTCCTCTCTCATCCCCAGCATCATTCAGGTCTGCCTGGGTCCCCATCGTTTCCACTGCCACAGTATAAAGACAGGACGTTAACAGGGAAAGAGAGATTTTGAGGTGGTGGGGGCAAAAGAAAAAGCGTGAGGAAAGCAGGAAAGAGATAAAAAAGGAAGAGATAGGTAGGAGAGAGAGAGAGAGAGAGAGAGAGGTAATGGAGTAATGGCACTACATTAGGTCTACAAAGCCATCTTTAAATTGCGCTTCCCTGCCAATAGTTTGACAGAAATAATTAGGACTGTAGGCTAGCAGCAAATTCCAAAAACAAGGGATGTGAAGCAAAGTCTGGCTCTCTGTAAAGCAGAGGAAAATGCTAAGAGACCTAATAAAATGCCCCAAAACACACAAACACCATAAATTAAAGCACAAACACGCACAGAAAAACACGCAGTCTCTCACATACGCACATACACAGGTACAAGCACCATCATTTGAAGCACAGCACAGCCCAGCACAGACACGCACGCGCATGCGCACGCGCGCGCACACACACACACACACACACAGCACTGCAGCAAAATGCCGTGCATGGACGGGGGCCTCTGGCCTCGTTGATGTTGTCAGTGAGTGTGCAGCGGGCAGTTAAGCTTTGGTGTGTAGTGGAAGCCCTCTTAACACACTGCTCATTATCTCAATATGCAACAGCCACGGCCGCAACTGCAATGGTAAGCACTTTCCATAGGGTCCGAATAGATCAGAGTTGGGCCCGGAGAGATCTGAGGAAAGGGACAGACAAGGAAGGGATGGGGGGAAATGTGTGTGTGTGTGTGTGTGTGTGTGTGTGTGTGTGTGTGGGGGGGGGTCCATACTCCTGAAACTCCACCGTAAATTACAGCTCCTTTACATTAAAACTATGGTGACTTTGAGTCCTTGAGAAGCACTATGATTCCCAATTATTATTGTTGCTTATTATTCATAGTATAATCATTCTTAAGTTGATGTAAATAGCGACAAAATAGGGCTACTTCAGCTTGTGAAAGGAGCAGAACCCGTTTACCTTGCTGCTGTACAGAATCTCTTTGTAGACTCCATAAAGGACCATGCTCATAAGGTTTGAAATAGACCTGGTGTGGTGTTGTCCATAAAGAACATGTCATATTGTCCAGGGCACATCAGTGTACAACCATACTGACAGTAAGTGGCCTCTCCCATCAGCTACTATGTTCCATTTAAGTGCATTTCAGGCCGCTTGCATGCAACACGTTTGTTGATATTCTTTGCAAGTACTTCAGTTATTAGCATTGTAAGTTAAATATTGGTCAGAAATGGGGGAGTCACTTTTGTTGGAAGGACACAAACAGGCTACAATTGTCCTCGAATTGCCACAATAGCTTATTGGCTACATTCTCAAACTGTAACTTAATCTGCCAGCCACACTTTAAACACACTCCAGAAGTTTCACAGACTCCACACAACTGTCGGGTTCCCTTCAAAAGACCAAAAATAAGCTTAGTTCCAAATAAAATGTGAAGAGAACGCTGCCTAAAATCCCTTAACCCGAGTGTTTACTGATCGCTAACCCAAAACCCTCTTCGCCTTCTGCATCTATCTGAGAGCAGCGGAGCTTTCCTAGCCACCACAAGGACACAGACAAGATGTACCTACAACAGAGTGTTCCCTCTCTCACAAAAACCTCCCACACATCACTGCTGTACTGCTGTCAAAGACAACACTGAGGAAGAGGAGGAGGTGGAGGAGGCAAAAGGGGAGCGTCGTTTCAGAGAAAAGAAAAAGACAGAAAAAGACAGACAATGTTGACATGTGAATGGACCAAAGAATATTTTTGACGAGTTATACAAGCTCAGCAAGAGGAAGAGGAGAGGGGAGTGGGCCGGACAAAATGGCAGGTAAATAGCGAGTATGTTTATTGGTACTCTCTGGGTCATCTGGACGTATAAGTATCGTTTTGTACATGTTCCATGTCTGGGAACCATGAAGCCGTTGTCACATGTTGTGTGTGTGTTTGTGTGTGTGAGAGACAAAGAGAGAATTACCTGGCCTGGCCTGGTGAGGTCTCCAAACTGTGTCTCCTCTCTCTAAAATCTGTTCTTTCGCTCCTCCCTCTCCACTCTCTCCTTCCTCTCTTTGCTTTCCTCCATCTCTTCGGTCTCCTCTCCACTGCCGTAGGACCTCCTGAAAGGACCAAGCTGATGCCTCCTCATCGTACTCCCCTACCAGAAGTGAAGGAGTCAACATCTCCGCCACCTCCTCGTTTTCCAGTTCATCATCGAAGTCCTGTTCGTCCAATTCGTCCTCCTCTCTCGGGTGATTGACAAATAAAACCTATGACATTGAGACGCGCAACAATCGCTTCAAGAGCAGCGCAAGGCAGGAAGTACTTTTAAAGACAGGGCCAGCAACATGATCTCCTGGTGATCTCTCACCTGGCTTCCCTGTGCATTGTGGAATTTTGTGACAGCGGGGGTAGCCTGGGTTCCTCCCTCCAGCCCCCTCAGCACTCCTTTTCCAGTTGCCCGGGAAACGGGGTTAGGGCTGCGGTGGACCTGTCTCTGGAAGTGGCTTACAACATCCAGAGTGCTGACCGAGGTCTGGATCTCCGTCTGTGGCAAAAAAGGTGGAGTGTTGAGCAACACACACACACATACAGACCATTGTAACCACTCTACTGGTGCAGCAAGCTGAAGGCTGGCAGTTCTTCTCATAGCCTTTCCAAGCTGCACAATCGATCCAAAGTATTTCATAAAGCCTCTTTTATATCAGCAGTTCAGTAGTGCTTACACAGATAACCTAAAACCCCAAAGAGCAAGCAGCAGAATGTTGAAGCGCCCAGGGGGAAAAATCCCTAGGGAGCACACAACCTGGGAAGAAACCTAGAGAAGGCCCAGACAGGCTCCGGGGATGACCTTCTCTTGCTGTACCGGGTGGACGTTATGAGAGTCAACGGCCATTCGAGGCTAAATCGTTGAACA
Source organism: Esox masquinongy (assembly GCA_016801175.1). NCBI lineage: Eukaryota > Metazoa > Chordata > Actinopteri > Esociformes > Esocidae > Esox > Esox masquinongy. The sequence goes on from JACXGI010007838.1 coordinate 12,642, forward strand.
ACCACATTAAAATGTCCAGCTGACCGGTGGCTCCACAACACATTCACTTCAGGAGTAAATGTAAATGTCAGTTGGCTTTTTGCAAGTCAGTTGGCTTTTTGCAAGTGTTGAAAAATAATCACAGTGGTTATAGAGAGTGCAAAATGTCAGATCCTCCGGATTTGGCTTTTTTTTGTTGAGTGTACAGACAAAAATAGCAACATGATCAGTCGCGGGCGGTGATAGCAGGAGTTGTCGGGGCAGAATTTAGACCAGCAACCAAACCAGGTGAACCAGGTCGTCGTATATTTAACAAACCATGAACCGTGTGGCCCAGATAACAAATTTCCCTGACCCCTAAAACAGGACATAACTCCCAGCAAATCAAATGAAATTAATTTAATTAAGAAACACGACACACAGACTTGAATATGACCGTCCTCTATGAATATGCCTTAGAACCACGGTCTGATTGATTCTCTCAGTACCACGGGCTTAGTCCACTTTTCCTTTTATTAATCACAAGTGACCACGCAGGTTAACCCATCTTTATCGGCGATGCTATGTCCTTGAGGCATCCCACCCCACTGGGAGGAAGGGAGGGAGAGAGAGAGGGGGGATGGGTGGAGGTATTAACATATGAAAGAAACGGAAGAGACATGAAAGCAGGCGAATGGGGAATATATTACATCCAAATGTCAAAGGGACTAGTACATTGCAGAGGTGGTACGGAGTTCACATGAGAAGGTGGTATCTGGGTCCTTGGCTCATGCCAAAAAGGACCGGACGTGGACGCCCAGTGCATGTAGCCGAACTCCGGAGGTGCTTTCCTCGTAAAATATATACTTTTCTGCACGCAGTGATGTTTTTTTTTCTGTCAGCTCGTTCCACTAATGTTGTTCATTGTGTTGGTTTTATTGAAACATGGCTGGAGGCCATCGGAATATGAGAAATGAGAAGACCTGTACAACAGTGTAATGTTTCGGAACGGCTTCGACCCCGAACAACAAGGGTGAGAGATAGGCGATGACGCGATGACTGCCGCGTGCAAATGCACCTGCACACGCGCGCATATACACACACACTCACGCACACTGGCAGGCAGGAAGGAACACTGCATGCTGAGAGCTGATTAAATTAATATTTCTCTCTCCTTTCTTTTCCTTCTCTCTTTCTTTCTCTCTTTTTTTGAAAGCAAATCAAACAGGATTATGAGTGTGGTGAGGAGAGTGCGGTGTGTATAATCCTGGATCTCGATGTCCTGCCAAACACACAGCCTTGCTTTGACTCTGTGTGTGTGTGTGTGTGTGTGTTGGCGCGCGTGCACCAGAAAGCACTTGGGTAAGTGCCAAACATACTGGCTTCTGGGTAAAGCCAGGCTCTCACATGGCGCTTGTTTGTTTGTTCATTTCAATTCGGACTCTTTTGAATTGTGTGACAGAGATATCAGAGACAAACACTGAAAGGGAACGGTTGGTCAACACTATAACACTACCAATGGATCAGTGGCGCCGCATTGCACCAGGGCTGGAATTACTGCACAGCAGGCGCAAACACACACACACAGAGTACACACACAAAGTACACACACAGAGTATAGTAAGTCAGGGAAAACATGTAGGAGAACAAAAAATTAGAAAAGAAAATACCCAGAGACGCTGGTCCAATAACGGCCCAGTAGACCTGAGACAGAGACAGTTCACACTACCATGGAGACGCCCTCTAGTCAATTTCATAGCTCATATAGGCAGACCAACTAACACGCACACAACATACAGCGCTCATAATGAGTGTCTGTGCTGCCCGACCAATATACAGTTAGGTCTGGAAAATAATTGGACACTAACACAAATTTTGTTATTTTGGCTGTTTACCAAAATATATTCAAGTTACAGTTAAATAATGAATATGGGCTTAAAGTGTAGACTCTCAGCTTTAATGTGAGGGTATTCAAATTCAAATTGAATGAAGGGTTTAAGAATTACAGCTCTTACCAAAAGTAATTGGACAATTGACTTAAAAGTTGTTTCATAGACAGGTTTGGGCTATTCCTTCGTAGTTTCTTCATCAATTAAGCAGGTAAAAGGTCTGGAGTTGATTTCAGATGTGGCATTCGCATTTGGAAGCTGTTGCTGTGAACCCACAACATATGGTCAAAGAAGCTCTCAAAGCTAGTGAAACAGGCTGTCCTTAGGCTGCAATAAAAAAAATCCATCAGACAGATAGCAGGAACATTAGGATTGGCCAAATCAACAGTTTGGAACAATCTGAGAAAAAAAGAATGCATTGGTGAGCTCTGCAACACAAAAAGGCCTGGACGTCCATGGAAGACAACAGTGGTGGATGATCGTAGGATCCTTTCCATGGTAAAGAAAAACCCCTTCACAACATCCAGCCAAGTGAAGAACACTCTCCAGGAGGTAGGCATATCATGTTCCAAGTCTACCATGAAGAGAAGACTTCATGAGAGAAAATACAGAGGGTTCACCACAAGGTGCAAACCATTCATAAGCATCAAGAAAAGAAAGGCCAGATTAGACTTTGCCAAAAAACATCTAAAAAAAAGCCAGCCCAGTTCTGGAACTGCATTCTTTGGACAGACTAAGATCAACTTGTACCAGAATGATGGGAAGAAAAAGTATGGAGAAGGCTTGGAACGGCTCATAATCCGAAGCATACCACATTTGTAAAACACGGTCGAGGCAGTGTGTTGGCATGGCCATGCATGGCTTCCAATGGCACTGCGTCACTAGTGTTTATTGATGATGTGAACGTCGGCACTTTGCATCTCGGTAGTTTCATTTCAAATCCATTGTGTGGGCATATAGAGCCAAACTTATGAAAATTGTGTCAGTGTCCAAATAATTCCGGACCTAACTGTATATGGGTTTTGTGGCCGTCGCCAATAACTGATATTCCTTTTTTTGTTGGTGAACTGAAAAACAGAGCAGATTCTGCTCCAAATGATTGACAGTTGATCAAAACTGTGATTTCTTAACTATATATTGAAATGGAGTTTTTGTTTATATGATAACCACCAAAAAGCATGTACAATGTCATCTAAAGGTATTTCGACAATGACCCATGTTTTGTCACAATGAGACGTGTTTTGTTTTGGCTCTGCACACCAAAAGAATGGATTTGAAATTAAACAATGACTAAGATGTCAAAGTGCAGACTGTCAGGTATAATTTGAGGGTATTTATATCCATAAACTGTGAACCATCCAGGAATTACCGCCCTTTCTATACAAGGTCCCCCATTTTTGGGGACCAAAAATAATTGGAAAAATTAACATAATCTGATATAAAGATTCTTCATATTTATTACTTGGTTGCAAATCCTTTGCATGCTATATCTGCCTAAAGTCGACCCAGAGAGATCACCAGACCTTAGCTATCTTACCTGGTGATACTCTGCAGGGCCGGTATTCCAGTCATCTTTAGTTCCTGTATGTTTTGAGGCATTTTTGACTTTACTCTTGTCTTCAGCAAGTGACACACATGCTCAATTGAATTCAGGCTGGGTGATTGACTTGGACAGCCAATACCATTACACTTTTGGGGCCTGAAAAACTCTTTGGTTGCTTTTGCAGTTTGTTTGCACAAACACACCTGCCTAATAGCAGACAGGTGTGAAGCCAATTCTCCAAATGCTTTAGTACCCTTAAATTGGAGGAATATATACAAGCTGTGTTGTGCTATTTCTAAATGGTCCATCCGATATGGACGAAAATACCCTGAAATTAAAGCTGACAGTTGGTACATTAACCCCATTGTCATTGCATCCTTTCAAATCCAATAAGCTGGAGTACAGAACCAAAACAACAACTCCTTGTGTCACTGTTGACATATGTGTGGATCATTTCCAAACATGAAAGTAAATACGAAACAAATCATTGAAGGTTCAAGTTAACGATTTATCCTTCTATGGCAGTGGATCAGAAGCAATCAGAAGTATTTCTGCCTCAGCACCACAATCACACTACCACAGTAAGTGTTGAATCCCAAAGAAAACCGGAAACTGTTCTATTCACAAATTCCCCACCTATGCTTCCATGCAGTTCGATGAAGTACGTTAGGTCACCACTAGCATTTGTATTTAGCAGATGCTCTGGGCTTTACTACAGTCAAAGGTCATGCAAACAAACGCTTCGTGGCAACCTGGTGACACGTGAGGAATATCTGTTGTAATGTTAAGATGTTGGTGGACATGAAAACAGGTAATGACAGGGTAAGTTACTTCTATTGATTTGAGCCGAGCTTCTTGCAAAACAAACATCTCCTCCAACAAGATGGCTCGTTGGCTTGTGCAGTAAGCCTGTGAGCCGTCCATGGAGATGTTAGAAAAGGTAAACTAAAAATCCTGCAACAGATATTTATCATATAAAACGTACACGGCATGTACCACAATCAGTTAAGATTCCCAAATGTTGTGTTTTCACTGTGACAGAACATGCATTTTGCACATAGATAATTGTTATTTCCCCAAGTTCTATCAAATTGCATAAAAAGGGTGAGAGCTATGTAACCAGATGTCGCTGCACTTGCGCTAGTCCGACCCTGCTCTACCTGAGTGAGAGTTGCGTGCAGAGACAGACCATCCAAAAATTACATTAAATGATTGATGAACTTGGGCAAATTGTAGATATTTGTGGTTATTCCCTGCTAGTCTGTAAACTGCTAGGGCGCCAAGGCCATCTGCAAGGACACCAAGGCAATCAAGTAAAATAGCCAATTCATTTGCTTCAGTATGCTCTAAAAACCCCACTTCTGTTAAGAAAAAAATTGCAATTACTGTAGAATTGTGATTTTAAAAAGCTGGTGTGGCCCCAGGCCTTAGCTAAAAACTAGTGACTAAATGACTAAGAATGAATAATTGCCAGACATGGCACACCTCTATTCTCTTTCTACCATTCTCAACTGTGTGATTCTGTTTTATCAGACTAGGGATTAAGGTCAGGGTTAGAATTAGCACAAAATTATGCTACATACACACTGTCCGCTCACTCAACTCACAAATCGCTCAATCTCTAACGAGCTGTCGCTGAGACTTCCTTAGCGTGCACACTGTCCACTCGGGCAGTGCGTATCATCTTAATTTATGACAGCGACAACCAGTCAACCAGTATAGGGCAAACATCTGTCTCTGCAAATATTAATAAGTATTTCGTATTTGCATGACTCCACTACTAAAAATCTTATTTTTATAATTAAAATCTTATTTTTCCATTTTTATAATTATATCTCTGTATAAAGCCAGAGAAGCATCAGAAATAATGGCGAAACCGGACACCGCAATTATAAGTTTCTCTGTCATAAATTTTTTTAGCTAGCGATTGGGTTTTTAGCTAGCGAGTAGAAAAGAGAATTGATTTCAAGATGCAGAGGACATGTGTCCTGCCATTGGTAGTCGCCGAACTCCGCTGGAAATTAGCATAAAGTTGAACATTTCTCAACTCTCAACTGTCGCAGGGAGATTTTGTCTCCAAGAGTAGCTCCGGCCGCTGTCGCTGAGATTCGCTGGCTGATGTCGGAAATGATTGAGAGTGCCTCTTTGTAGCTCTACCGAGCGGACAGTGTGCACGCACCTTTAGGGTTAGAGTAGCCTGGCTGACACCTGAGTAAAAGGCGTTTTGATGTTGCCGACAAGAGGCATTTTTAATGAAAGTGATGCACACTGCTGGTTGGATGTCCCAGTCTTAAATTGAATGAATCATGACCTATGTTTTACTCAAGCATCGGCTCATGAAACTAAACTCATGTTTATTTCCCAAATCTTTGGAGTGGGGAACAGATGAGGAAGCTTGTGGCATTGCACATGCTAATAGCTAGTAAATAATAACCATTCAAAACGCTCTCACATTTTCTGAGGGAATATTGCTGTTACAATAGCCTCCTGTCCAGATCAGGAAGTCACAGCTAACCCTGCAGTGTAAAGAACAGATTGTGTCAGCCGGGATAGGGTCAAGGAAGGAAGGAATAAAAGTTAGGTACAAAACTAGAAAATTGGTAGTAAATTGCCAGTCCTCACTAGTAAAACTAACGGTGTGTGCGCGCGCATGTGCGCGCGCAGGTGTGTAAGAGTGAGATCCACTTCTGTGTGTACATTTGGGGACCTAATCAAGATTTGTCAGGTCTCACTAGGGAAAATGCTAAATTTGACTCGGGACAGTTTTGGGGAAAAACTAAAATATAATTGGGCATAATGTTTTAGGTTAAGGCCTTACTGGTATCACCAGCCGATCTTGAAGGTATAGAAGCCACTCGGCTTTGTACCAGCCAAAATGTTTTCATTAATAACATATGAAACATGTAAATAATGAGTCACATGCTCTGTAATGTTTCTCAAATAACCCAAGTTAACCCAACTAGAGTATTCCCCAGGACATCCAGGATTCACGAAAAGACTAGATGAAAGTTGTGTGGTGACAGCCTTTCTCCAGTAATTCAGGTATGCCTATCACTCATACGGCATCTAAAGCGCCCCGTCAGTTCCAGAGCCTCAGCTATTACCAACTACAGTAGTTGTCTCTGGACAGTTTCAGTGGACAGTATATCCAAGGGTATTCAGCTGTTTTTTTCTGCAAGTAAAAGGGGGATTATTTTAAGAGGGAGGACTTCCTGCCTGTATTTGACTTATCAATGCACATCTCCAAACAAAAAGACCTGTTATGAATTAATAATAGGTATTTGCTGTGAGAGAAAAAAAATGCAGTAAAGGTCACTTTGGTAAGGAATATGGGAGCCACACTCTTGTGTTACCAACTTAGCACGTACTATAGTGACATTCAATTTCAAGTATGATGTTTGTACTTTAAAAGTCTGCAATTATCCAAAACGTCTCACCAATCTCCGAACCACACAATCACTCTCTTTCTCCAGGGCAGTTTTGGGAGAGTTTGTGTGTGGCAGAACTAGTCCTCCAAACAAGATCTCATAAATTGACTTTAAAATGGGACTTTCATCCAAAGGTACAGTTTATTAAAGAGGATCTGACAGCATTTTAATTATTTTGCAGCTCAAACAATCAATGCCGGAGTGACCATTCCTGCTGGGCTGAATCCGGAG
>JACXGI010007838.1:19790-35865 GCA_016801175.1 Esox masquinongy
TCTCTCTCTCTCTCTCTCTCTCTCTCTCTCTCTCTCTCTCTCTCTCTCTCTCTCTCTCTCTCTCTCACACACACACACACAAGCGCTGCTAACAGGGTTGGCACACCCCCCAACCCACACCAAATGAGAGGCCCTCTTACAGTCACCTGACCTGACGTAATTACAAGTTTACATCGGAGAGACAGACAAGAGACTGATAACATGTTAAGAGATGGAGAATTAGATGAGAAAAGGAGGAGCGGCAAAAACAAGGTTAAAAGAAGAAAGGCACTGTAGCAAGATGAAACTAAAATTAGTGTAATTTATCATTTAGGTTTTTATTAGGGCTGTCAAAGATAACACATTATCGCATGCAATTAATTTAAAATACTTAGCCGAATGCCGGTAATGCTTTTGTCGCCGTTAATGCATTTTACATTTTTGAGCCTCAGAGGCATCCATAGTTAGTGCTTGACTTTAGCAGGAGCCGTCAGGATTGCAGTACTCACCTGCACTTATTGTTTACTGATAACTTTATTGGCGGTTGGCTTGTCCTGAGTGCTTCACAGGTAATTTGTTTTATATGTCATTGGAGATTAGGCATTTGTGTCATGTATGCACGGCTCTAGTGTTTACCCGACTCTAGTTAATGAATCCTGCCTAACCACGTGTTAGTAGGCAACACATCAGTTAGTTCAATGGAAGCAAGGAAATTGGAATATCTCTCCTTGCGTCCCGCAACTCAACCTCCCTCCAAAAACCCATCAAACGAAAAGGCCAGCCGGCACGACCCTAAAGTTGGAACCCTATTTACCAACTTGTCCCAAGACACTGTGTTGTGTGAATCCACCTGCTAACACCTTGCTTCTAGATTGCTAAATTGTAATTATTTATTGTTTTTCCTAATCTAGGTTCGGTATTAGCCTAATGTAGTCGCCAGTCGCGTTTCCACCAAAGCATATTCTAATAGCAGAATTAACAAACAACTTGTACGCTCTACATAAATTACAGATGATTAAAAATCATTGTAGATAAACATCCCTTGCAAACTTGACTTCTTTATGCCATTGCCTATCCAAGTAGCCTATTTCATATGTTTGGTTGAATTTGGAAATTATTGAATAGCCTAGAGACACAGGTACTTGTTTGTGGCTAACCATCCATCAGGAAATCTAATGTTTTCAGGCCCCTGTCTGAACCCCATTGTAACCACATTTCAGCCTAAACATCAAACCTTGAAAAGCATAGATTTGATTCAGCGTTAGATTAAATGCCCGCCCACCCTGCAGCTCTCCGAATAAGAAGGGCTAATATGTGTTTTATACAGCAGCCTAACGTAGCAGTTGTTGCACTTGGTACCATAATCAAGGGAACAATATAAGATGGTAGAACTATGGGACCAGCAACCTTCTGTTGATAATCTACCAGAGATTGATTATTTTAATCGTTTGACAGCACTAATTTTTATATATTTTCCTGTTCTTGTAATTTGACATATTTTATTCAAAAGCATTTATGTGTTATCCATTTTTATATTTGTTATATAAATTAGTGCCCAAAAAAGTGTCTCTCCTTTCTTAGTATATCATGACCCCTCCCTCAATCCCCCTCCCCCACCCCCCTCCCTAAATGGGCTGGTGCACCATGCAATTCCCGGGCTGAAATTGAGTCCCACTCCAGCCCTGCAGACAATCATAATATATGTGAAATATCACCTTTTTAATACTAAAAACAGCTTCATATCTACACACCAAATTCCACACATATAAAGGGCATTTGTTATTACTGGTAAATAAAAATTCAGCTCCGGAAAAAATTAAGAGACCACTGCACCTTTTTCTTTCCTTTCCAAAAAAGTCGAAAAGGAAGGTTTTGGAGTGAGGAACAGAAGGGTTAAAATTAAGAGACCTCTGCAAATTGCTTCTGTTCCTCACTTAAAATTTTCCTTTTCAACTTTTTTGGAAAGGAAAGAAAAAGGTGCAGTGGTTAATTTTTTCTGGAGCTGTATATACTGAAATTATATTGTATTGAAAACTGCATTTAAAACTGATCATAATTGAATGAGTCTCCACCCCTACTTAAACCAATCCTGAATCAGCACAGTTTTAACTCATTACCTTCAAAATCACCCAGTTATTTGACCAGTGTCTATCTGCGCTAAATTGCAGTGATTCCCATGATTTCAGTAAGAAATCAGCAGCTTTTATAAGTTCACTCTATTGTGTAGTGAGTTGCAAAAAAAACACTCAACCATGAGCACAAAGGAGTTTTCTAAAGATCTAAGTGACAAAGTTGTGAAAAGATACAGATCAAGGTATGGGTACAAAAACATTTCAAAGGTCTTGAATATCCCTTGGAGGACTGTTAAGATAATTATTACTGCTTAGAACAGGCCGTCTCACCAAAATGGATGAACAAGCAAGTATGACACTCATCAGAGATGATACCAAGAGGCCAACTGCAACTTTGACAGCTACAGGTCAGGGGCAGCGCTGGTCAATAGGCATGTACACACTGCCGCTTAACCTTGTGCTAAGAGCCTCCTAAGCCTAGGGCTAAGCAAGTATTCACTTGCATATTTTAAAGTGGCCTAACACCACCCTTAGCCTAGGGCTAGCTGGCCCTGCTCTGGAGCAGGGTTAGCACTGACTTTTCAGGGCTAGCCCCAGAAACACGGTGACAAATTAACCAGTGTGAAAGGGGGTCAAGAACAAGTTTATTGTCCAATCACAAAACCTGCCCTTTCACTTAATTTACATATGCTCGTTACACGCGCCATTACCAACCGCTCTGTCTGTTTTGGTCCTTTCACTCTGCAAATGCTAAATCTTAGTGAACTAGTTACTGCAGCTTGCTTTGGACGTAAATCTAGCAAATATGTAAAAAAAATTACGGCTGACTAATGTTTTTCTCTTTCTTTGCATAGTTTTAACAAAGTTGTCCAAGCAAATACTGACAGGATGGGCATCTTGATCAACCGATGTCATGAAGTCGTTAATTGAATCATGGTAGCATAACATTGATGATGTGTCAGTGATGTAGGCTACTGTAACATTATTCGCATGCTAGAGAGAATGTAACATTTGTAGCTTATCATAGAATGTAAAATTGTATTGTGTCGCGTTTGTCCGTTAACCCAGGGCTTAGGAATACAAGTGTGAATCCTTAGCCTAGGGTTAAACCTTAGCCCAGGGTTAACAAACTCTTGTGTGAACACAGGCTAAGCTAACCCGGGGCCAGTCTTAGCCTGGGGCTAAGATAGCCCAGGGCTTAGAACAATGCAGTGTGCATGCATCCCAAGCATTCCACAAATCTGACCTGTATGGCAAGCCACTTCTCAAGCGACTTCTCAAGAAAGCCTACCTTAAATCCTGTGTGATTTATGCCAAAAATAGCATGAAAGAAAAACATTAAATGGTCTCAAGTAGGCTCAAGACACATTTTGACACAAGACATGCCACATATAGCAGCAAAGATGTTGACTTCTACAAGCGATAAAGAGTGCAAAATGGTCAACATAATACATGCATGATGTCAAGTGTGAGTGGGTGCATCTGACCAAGCGCAGGAGGTCTGCTACTTAGTGGCTTGGCGAAATAGCCCCATACCATTGCCAAATCACTCTTTCTACCAGCTTTCAATAAAAATGTAAAGGTAATGATAGGTGTAGATGCTGCTAAAGTAATTATATGACAACACAATAAAATGTTGCACTGATGACATGCCATATGATACAGAAATTGTAATAGCTGACAAATTAAAGAAGAAATCATTTGCACTGCAGAGCTGTATGATTGTATATGCTAACTCACCTTCTAGCCTCAACAGTAACAAATGAATGATGTATGCTAGCATATGCAAACTCACCTTATAGCCTCTTTAATAACAGCATGATGTACAGTATGCTAGTGTATCCTACCACACTAGCACATAGGCCCCGTCTAAATTCGCATACTAAGCACTATATACTGCAAGTACTACAGACTGCAAGCACGTACTTCAGGGGTGATGATGCAGTATGTACTATTGGGACATAATACCGCTCCACTAAACTGCGTCTCGATGTTAGATCATTTTGCCGTGCATTAAAATCCCACCAAGTTTTATTTAGCAAGATACCATTTACCATTGTGTTAAACTGAGTAACTTTTTTATGTATTAGTATTTTTTATGAAAGGTTTACTTCCTTGTATGGCTTTTGCCACTGGCCGCTTGAATTAGCCTTACAAGGCAGAAGTACCACTATCTTACTACATGGAAATAGTCATAAGAATTGAGTCCATGCTACCCAGACTGAAAAACAAACTTTACACTGCCAAAGCTAACCGTGCTTGAACAAAGGTAGTAGGTTACAGCTAGCTAGATACCACTGACATCTCCACCTCATGGATTGCACCAAAAATAGTTTTTCTTTCATATGTGAATGACACTGATCCAATAACTATCAATATAACAGGACGTCAACAGGACGTTTTATATATATATATATATAAACGTCAACAGGAGCCTGCAATAAAGCAAAGGACTTAGCAAGGTGTGAGTGTGTCGGTTTGCCTGTGTATCTGTACGAATGAAAGAAGCAAGCAGGGTGAAGGGAATGTATCTGTGAGAGAAAGAAATTGATAGAGAGAGAAAGAGTGAAGGTGTGTGTGCGAGAGAAAGGGAGAAAAGCGTGCGTGCTTGCTTTCTCACCTGGATGGGGATCATTCTGTGGAGCTTCAGAGCCCCCTTCTGGTGAAACTTGGCAAAGCAGCCGACGCAGTAGTCCTCCCCACATTCCACGCACATCTGGAATCAAAAATAAATAACTAACTTCAACAGTAATGATGCGGGCAGGATGTGCTAACAGGGTGCATAACGTGTGTGGTTGTGAAAAGATTTTAATATACAGCCTCCTTCTAACCGAAACCCAGTCAGACAAACTTGGAGCCACAGGATACATATTGAGATGAGTGAGCATTGCTGCGGCATTGTATGTGTGTGTTGGGGGTGGGAGTGGGGGATCATATTGGAGCTCATTATCTATCAGTAAGAAAGTCTTATTGAAGAGGAGTGCAGCAGCCAACTGGCCACTGAACACACAGAGAGACAGGCAGTCAGACGATAGACAGGCAAAAATACAGAGTCAGTGCTGACTGACACAGACAGACAGACAGACAGACAGACAGACAGACAGGAGACACAGAAACAGACAGGAACAGGCAGACAAGACAGACAGAAGAGGAGAGGTCGAAGGAAGGATGATAGAGGTAGAGGCAATCGAGCGGCGGCATCTTGTCGCACGGCTGTCAGGACAGGGAGCGGCTGTATCTGGCGCCTGCAGCTGCTCGCGTCCCAACAGCCCTTTAATGGACTCATTAAAGAAGGCCTCATTTCCCCCGCTCTGTCTGGGGGGTAAATTACGCCGCCTCCACAGGGCGTGAGGCGTCCCGTTCAGGCTGCACAATACGTCCCTTTCCCTGACGAGGGCCTGCTGCAATGATGGGAACCTGGGTCTCTTTCCGCCTCTCCAATACCAAGCAATGTCTGGTTACGGGCTGCAGCCACGGAGAGAGAACACCGGATGCCGACTGTGCTTACAAGGCACCGTTCTGTGTGTGTGTGTGTGTGTGCCTGCACGCATGTTAAAGAGCAGTTCCAAGTGGAATGTCACAGACAGCCATAAGCCCTACCATTATCATGATCATTATAAGCCAAGAGGGCCTTCCGGCGTCTGTGTCTGCGTGCGCGCGTACGTGTGCGTGTACACCTGTGGGTGTGGGTGTGCAGCCGCGTGTGCGTCGGTATTACACAGGCGACCATAACCGCTGCTATTACGGCGATGATCGTGGAGCAAGAGGGCCATCCAAATTGGGACAGAGCCATTGTCACACAGGCCAGAAACAGATGACAACATTAGGGGGAACGGCGTGTCGGCCCATGCTTCAACTCAGCCAACGAGGGAGGCCGACATGAACCAGACGCTCATTCACATCCCTCTCCGTCCTCTCTTCTCCCTCTCCTCTCTCACCCCTCCCCCCCCCCGCTTTCATCTGAGCTTAACTCCCACTCCACAGGCTGCAGCTTTCGGAATAATGCATGAGCGGAGACCGTTCAAACCGACACACCAGACACACAGACCAACGCACTCGCACGCACACACACAGACACGGGGGTTAAACACACCGACGCGACCGGCGGTATCCCCAATTCGCAGGCAGCGGTAAGCTCTGCCGGCTGCAGGCGAGGAATTCTGCACGAGTGGACTGGGAATCCATTCCCACAGCAGTGTGGGTATATTAGGCTCACTGGATCTCACACCACACAGCGGTGTCCACCCCATAAGCCACCCCACAAACACACATAAACACACTGAGCTCCTGGAAATGGAGGTAAAAAAAAAAAAGCTTTGTGTGTTTCTGCATGTGGTACTGACCAGCCCAGCGTTTCTGGCCTCACACTGGCCGCAAACTTTTCCTCTTAGCCTGGACTTCCGGCGGGACGCCTCACCTCCTGGCAGAGAAGCTGGAGCCTTGTCCTTCTCAAGGACACCGCGGAACTCTGGACAGACAAAAAACACAAACACGATTATACCTAATTATACAAACATCTAGAGAACTTACCACACCCAGAAATACAAACAAAGACATAAATCATTTTGTCCATGTTTCATTTTTCAGGTTCATGGTTTTCAGGTTTATGACCTCAAAATGGATGTTCTAACAACAATTCCAAAAGAACATCGGGAGACCACATTTAAGGTCGGAAACTAATTGGGAAAATTTGGGGGGTTTGCAAGTAGTTTGGCTACCCTTTAAGTGCCCAACTAGCGAGAGGTGGTGGTTGTTTAGTAGTTTTCTGGTAGCGTGGTACATTTGTTCAAATACAATCACCATCCCATTTTGCCAGGTACGCATAGGGGAGTTTGTAGTTAACATTTAATCAGGAAGGTTTTCGGGGGGAAAGCCTTTATCTATCAAAATACAGTTTTCATTAGCATAATCGCTTACGGCTACACAAAGTGGTAGACTCACGCATCACGCACACAATATGAATCACTAATGAATTCTGTTCATGTTTTAAGATATACTTGGGCAAATGAGTACATTCTCAAAATATTTACTTAATTTGCTACTAGGTTCAATACGTCTTTGAATACTGTTGAATTCTGTTTCCTATTCAGCCCGCTTCTGCAATATTGCATTCTCACAATACTTTGGTGCAGATATGACACCTATTGCAATTTGATAATGTAATTTTATCAAATCCAAACATCGTAAGACAGGACATTACAGCTTTTTTCGCTGTTACACATACATACACATACATACAAAACACACCTGGCCCAGGTCCATCTTGGAGGATCCGTATTTTCAGCTTGCCTGCTGACAACTATTTGTGGCAACACACAAAAAGAAGACGGTGAGCAACGTGGATAAACGGCCGGGGAAATTATTTAACAGCGGAGTGTTATGACCATCACGGGGCTTGCCTTTCCCAGTCCGTTCTCCTTATTCCTCTTTGCACCGTGGTTAGTCAGTGCCCCGGGCTGCCCTGACTTCCATCGAAACCCACCTGACCTCCTGACAGAGCGAAAGAAGGAAGGAGGAGGAGAGTGAGAGAGAGAGAAGAGAGAAAAATAAAGAAAAGGAGAATCAATCTGGAGCTTATGTAACAGACATCACCATGAAATTTTCACGTTAGTGGTGTGAGTGGGTGTAATCAATAGTTCCAGTCCCACATCAACAGGGAAATCTGTGATAACAGAGCCAACACATAGAAGTCCAACATCCAGAACCAGAACCAGTGTTTCACACTAAACCGTGGGTGTAGGAATGACACTAATAATGACACTGACATTTGCTTTGCTCCTGACTAAACTATTTTCAGTGAAAAGATGGCGACGTGCCAAGATGGTTTGACAAAAGCCGTTTAACATGAATTTCCATGTAATTTGACGAAGTATTATATCGTATTATGTTAGCCACATTTCACGAAACGGCTCCGGCTAATTGAAGGGAAACGTCTTTTCAAGAACTGTTGCATTGAGAGCATCTAGCCGCGTTCATTGAGCTTCAGAATGATAAGCCGTTCATGACTGAACCACTTCGGAAGCTCTGGTTACCGGGCTAAAAAGGTCAGGGCCTACACCCAGAAAAAATATCCAAAAACAAAACCTTAGGATGTCTAAAGTGAAAGTGTTATGCTGTCGAGCCTGTCTTCTCCGGTAACATTATCCTTATCAAAGGCTATGGAAAATTAAATAGGATTCTGGCCTGTGTTTTTCATACATAAAGAGGGCCACATACCCAAAACCTACACCACACACGCAGAATACACATCAAACTGCTGGAGACCAACAGAAGGAGGGTTCTCCAGATTCAGAGTTATTCATGCCTTCCTAATGTACTCTCGTGGTGAATCATTAATATTTGAATTGACATATAAGTATGTCTGTGTGAATGATGTTTGATTTTAGAGTGTGCTGGCCTGTCACGCTACGGGGTTGCATCTGGACATGTTCACATAGCAAACGGTGTGTGTGTCTGTGGACGTTTTTGTGTGTGCGTACACGTGTACTTCTGAAAGCTGAGAGCTGACACTGTGGCGGAGCGACGTCAGGTAATCACCCTGGCAACATAGTCGTGGCAATACCAGTGTCTCTAGGTAACCTTGTGAGGAACGTAACACGTAGGAACGACGGGAAGGGTTCCTGGAAAGTTACATCCAATAAATGTCCACGAGTCAGCGGTTCATTCGAACCATTTTGACTACAAAATTCTCCTGTCCATGACTTGCTGGCACCCAACCTGAGAGTGTGTCCAACTGGCAAACTGCGTGTGTCAGTGTGTTTTTGTATCACAGCTGTGACATTGTTTCCTTGTGTGAGTGAGATAAGGGGACGGCAGTTTGTTCGGGTTAGATCACCTCTGACACAAGCGAGTGCGACCACTGTCTTCTGCGGGGACACACGCACGGCTGACAAAAGGCATGTACAGCCACACACACACCCACACACACACACACACACACACACACACACACACACACACACACACACACAAGCTGTTAGCCGATGTGGTTGTAACGCAAGGGTGGGCAGTCGGAGGTCCTCCCCTCAGCAGCACCGCCACCGAAGCACACAGGGAATGTGTGCGTTGACAGTGTGCGACCAGTCTACACTAGCCGTGTGGTGTCAGGGATCAACGGCCGTCCCCTCTCTCTGTCAAGGCCATAGGACGAGGGGCTGAGTGATGTCACCGATTCAACGGCTTGAGCTAAAGTCTCCGTTTGGCGAAATCCCTTGGTGGACCCTCCCGAACACGCTCGCAGAACAAGGCCCACTGTTAAAGCGAGGTCAATCGGCTCGCCCAAAACAAGGAGCGCTGTGTGCATCGACAGAACCCACGGAACATCGTCCAAAACCGGTCGAATAAGGTTTCTCCTCCGAAAGTACATGTCGGCTAATAGCATCCTGTACATTTTTTAATGTCAAGTGCTAGAGCGCTGACCTCGTGGGTTCAACGTCTCACCACTGAGATGCTCCCCGGAAGGAGATAGGACCCACCGTGCAGCTACGATAGGGGCAAGGTGGTTTTAATTCCATCAGTCATCAGATTGAAAGACACTGTGCAGTATTCGCACACTGAAGTCATGAAAACATTTCTTGAATGGATAGTATTGTATTGAGAGTATTGTCTCTAAATCTGCGTCTGACTGTCACACCCTACCACCCTCAACACAGTAGAGTAGCATTTTAGTTAGAATCTGGCTAATCACAGCTAACCCAGAACTAAAGTCTGGCGGAATCGGTTAGGTATTTGATTACATTCCAGGTTAGTGGTTAGGCGGAACGAGGAACGGAGCCTTAAGGAAGAGCTCCTCCCTCTTTATAAGTTTGGTGCTTAGGGACTAAAGGACTAGGTGCGAATCTATGCGCTAAGTGTGGAACAACCAGTCGAGGAGAGGGAATCTTATTTGATATGGGAGGCCGAGCTTTAAATAAGCCCTGGTCAGCCAAGCACACAGGGTGATTCCGTAGGTGAGTTGCAGTGAGCCTGAGTCGATTATATGACACAGAGCCAGGCCTACCATCTGTAAACTGCATTTGTCTGCAGCGTGAAGGGGTACAAGACAATAACAATTCCTGCTGCTGCTTCACTCTGCTCCACTGGAAGAAAAAAAACGCCTAACTGAGGCGCATGAAATGAAGAACAAAACGGTGTGTGTGCGAGACGTCTTCCGCCACCATCAGAGTGAAATGGGAGTTATATAAAACCAAATCCAAAAAAGTTGTGCTCTATTATCAAAAACCTCCTCATGTTCTCCCTCCATTTCTCTCCCTGGCTTTTATCATTCTGGTCCCCGATTTCCTTTATAAGAGAGCAGGGTGTAAAGAGTTAAACAGACGCAGCTGCCCAGGCTACTGTATCGCATACATATCCTCTCTCGTTGATTTATGGGTCTGAGGCGAAGGGAGCATAGCCCCAGTAGTTCTCTTCATAAACAGCAGTGTGATTGGAAAGCGAACATACCCCTTACGCTCTCAATCCAACCATTGCTGTAGGAGACACATCCGCCGGCAGACGCGCGCACACAGTCCCGTGTCGTCTGGCGAGGCGGTAACTGCGGCTGTATTTCACAGTGGCACCGCTGCGTTTATGTGTTTATCGGCTCGGCCCTTCTCGCTCCAGTTGATGCATTGCCCTATAATTAGGTCTGCGCCTCCCCACTCTAAAACAGTCTCCTACAACCTATTCACACAGGGGCATTGAAACTCTTACAATTGTCAATTGTCCAGAACTATTCCCATATATGTCTATATCCTGGTGAAAACTTCAGCGCCGATGATGTGTGCATTTTTAACTGGGACAAACAGATGTGCAAACGGCTGAGGCGTAAACTCTTCCAGTAGTCCGTCTTGCTCCCCAGTTCGACTGCAATTTATTATGATTGAGTGTGTTGGGGTTTGTGTGTGTGCGCGGAGGTGTGGGTTTCAATGTGTGTTTGATATATGTACGGAGCCTCCCCAAGCCCGTTCCATGAGTTACGGGCTCATATATTATGACATATGCCCTTAAACCCCCACTCTACATATCTGTTCAAAGCAATGCATTCCGGGTCACACATTTCAATTAATTAAAAGCAGGGAGGTGGCAGAGGGATGGGAAAAACTAGACATAACTGTAAAAGATTACTTTTTATTTTTTAGCCTGGAAATGTACTGCCTGTCTAAATTGGCAGAGTTATCGAAATTTGCCAGTTGAAGGATGTGATAATGACAAGTCAGGCTAGGTATTATGAGGGAAATGGGGGTTGGGATGTTTGTGGTCCTTTCAGCTGGCTAAACTCTGATGTGGTTTGGGGAGGGTGGTGTAGAAAGAGGGAGCTGGTGACTCAATTCCCACTGGAGGGGTGGGGTGGTGCTGTCACTGCTGTCCCCGGTGCCCGAATTCGTCACACGTGCGCTGTCTCGGACATCGATCTCTTTGGAAATGCAGGATAAAGGTGCTATCTGCGCAGACCATCATGTACTACTAGGGTATTACACCGGATCTCATCACACCCACAGTTCTAGAGCGGAGGAGGGCTTGCCTGCGACAGATCAGAGCAGTACAGATACTACGAAGAGGTCGTCCATTTCTTGCCTCCTCCACAACACCGTCTTATTGTTTCTAAGAAAATGCCATCATTTGTTTTCACCCTTACCCTTTTACCTCCATCTCTCATTCTCTCTGTTACTCACCCTCTCTCCTCTTTCTCACGGCCCATGCTTTCTCTGAGTTGTTGGAGTCGGTCCTCCATGTCTTTGCTCTCGTCCGCCAGAGTCACCGTCTCCAGGCGCAGCTCTCGCAGGTTCCTATTATGGCGGCATGCAATCGATAAGTCAACAATCGCTCATCTTATCAATCACTTATCCGACTAGAGAAGTATCTACCCGTTCATCAATGACATCGATTACCTATCAGACCAGAGCAGAGCATCATCTACCAATTAATCCTTCCAATCAATTACCTATTAGCAAATGAGAAATTGCACCAGGGGATTGGACCTACTTAGGCTACATCATGGAAAAAACATTAACACACAACCCACTATCAGCACAAATAGACAAAGTCCATCACCTAATGATCCAATATATCACCAGAAAAGAAAATGTAACAATGCACACAATGCAGAAGAATCGCATGGTCGCACGATCAAAATATTTACGTCTTAATTGGAAACAAGAGGAATTTGGTTGATCCTTCCCCTACATAAACAAACAACCATTGGTGTGTCCCCATAAAGTCTTGAGTCTGTGTTCTTAATGGTCTCTTACCTGGCATTCAGCTTGACTGATTTAGGATTTTTGGGAATCACCACAAAGTCATTTAGATTCATGGCTCCTCACTTTTTATATCTCAGATAATATTTCCATGTGTATGCGTCAGTGTGGCTTTTTACACACGGCTCCGTCCTGTAATAAAAACCCACAGGTAATAATATTATACCTGTTTTTTCACTGAGAAGCCAGGCCAGGCTAAATCAGCATATATTCAGTATTCATAAAATAAAAAATGATGCAATAAAATGAACTGAATATGTGGGGCAAAATGACACAATTGCATATTTAAATGGGAAGTATTGTGAAGGTTAGGCTATTATAGTACAGGTGAAGCATACCGTAGCTAGCTAAAGCACATTACACTGCAGTCAGTATCGAAAAAGCCTCGATGCATTGCAAATTGTGCACCTGTTTGTTTTTGCCTATAACGTTAGCCAGTACTCAAGCTATAGCTAGCCGAACTGTTAAGACGAGTTTAGCTAGCCTTTTGTAAAACAAACAGCCAATAAACTTCCTGGTGATTGGGTTTTTATAAGTTCATTGTAATTACCTCTGCGTTGTCTACTTGTGCACGATGTCGCTCGATTGAACGACGTTGTTTGGAATAAACAGATGGAAAACAGTTTCTTCTTCCTCAAGACATTTGTGTATAGTCGTCTCTATGGAAACGCAACTCCAGCAATAGTCTGCTTGCAATAAGGGCTTGTTGCCAGTTGCCTGGCTGGCAGCACACTATTTACAGTTTTTTTTAAATGAGAGCTTGAAGAGAGCGTACTCAAGTTCTCATTAAGAGTCCTGTAAATAATGTGTTTAAGAAATGAACTCTGACATTTTCAAAGATAGCGAGACCCCTATTGTTAATGCAATCATGGACAGCGGGAATTCTGTAATTAAAATCATCCATTCAATCTTATCTAGAGATTATGTTTTGATTACAGAGATTTAGAAACCCTCATTAAATTAATTGAGTCAGTATGTCTAAATTAGTCATCAAAGGAGCTTAGTAATTGTTCTTTTTTTAATATTGAGAAAGCAGCATCTCAGAACATGACACAGACACAAACTGTTCTCGCATCTGATTCTCTACAGAGATGAAATAAGGGGGCATTATTGGGTTTTGATTTTAACAAGCTGTTCTATCTGGGATGTCAGTCGCTGAGAAAGTGTATGTGTGTGTGTGTCCCTGTCTCCTCCAGCTGAATAGAGCTAGGCCCGTGTCTGCCATAACAACATAGCCAGACCTCATTTGTATTCTGGGAAAACAGAAACTTTCAGATCTGCTATTGCAAAGGCACTCTTGCAGATCAGGCCATGCCCTATCTCCCTCCATCACCCCATCCCTCCTTTCCCTAAACGACTAGGGGGCGAGTACCTCAGCAAGCGTTCAGCCCCTCCTCCTCACCGTCCTTCTCTCCCCCATCATCCTTCATCCCTCTCTTCCTCCTCCAAGTTGGTGGGGAGCCTGGTTACTCCTGTCATGAGGAGCTGAGCGGGGTGTAACTATGTCTGCGTGGAAATTGTGGAGTGTGGACGATGACCCCCAGTGAGTGGCCGTTCAGGGTCATACAGGGGTCATGGTTGGGTTACAACCCCCAGCTGGGTCCTGTCTCTTCTATCTGCTCCTTTAATCTCCCTATGCTACAACTCACACTATAAAACGCCACAATCCTATTCCCTTTCTCGCTCTCCCACTTTCACTCCCTGCCTCCCTCATTCTCTCAACCTCTCTCCTCGACCAGCACACAAAGACAGCATACTGATAAGGTCCAGGGTGGAGAGAGGGAGCGAGGGGGAACGAGAAGAGAGTGATGGAGATGGGGGAGAATGAGTTGCATGGAAGTAGAGAGAGAGAGGCTGACAAACAGGGGGAGGAAAGATGGGGGGTGAGAGAGAATGAGAGAAGGGGGGAAGAAAGCAAGAGAGAGGTGTAACGAGTGCAGAGTGACAGTTAACAGTTACATATGAAAGAAGCAGCATTTAGTACTGAAATGTCAGGCCTATTTCATTCATTAGGAGGCAAATCATTGCAGCAGTATTGAATGTCATCTGTTAGGTTAAACTTTCCTGCCATGATCTAAGGCTGGACATATATTGACTGTTGGGAATTGGTTAGGGACCTTTGAGTAATGTCATAGAGAGCAGTAAAGTGTACAAAATAGACGGGAAGCACCCACACAAGAATGACCTCTTTTCCCATTACCACAGGGCTTTGCAATGCCCCCCCACCCATAGAGGACAAGGTAGCAACTCCATCTTCCTTATCACGATCATCATCATGAAATCTCAGTCAAACAGTATAACTCCTGCTGTACATGAATTTGGGTGACAGTTTGTGCATTTGGTGTCTACTCACTAACACGTGCCTTTCTATCTATAACATAAATCATCTTCAGGGTATACTGCAGATCTTTTTTTTTTTACAGTTTTTCATGGTTGCAGGCACAACAAAACAAGCCACTTTAAATTAACTCTCCTCACACTGTTTGGGTAGACCATAAACAACATCTGAATAACCCACTGCGGTTTGGCTGTAATCTGGCCCACACCAGGACTGGGGTTAGATCAAAGTTATGCTTTGGCTGCAGGCTAGACGTACTGTAGACTTGTTGACCAAACAAGTGCCTGATGGAAGGTTCTATTCATCCTTTATTTAACCAGGTGAGTCCCATTGCAGCATTTTCATTTAACAATAATATTCAGTCTTTCATCTTTCATTTTCTTTTGAAACAAAAACATAATAATCATCTTTTTATGTGCTTTCTGAAATGCTGTTTAATGTGTTGACAGCCCGTGTCAACTAAAGGTAAAAATGAAAAATAAAGAATTCTCTGTGACATTGACAGCAAAGTGTATCTTTCATTCTTCCACTTTGAGTTTGGTACAATGCAAATTTGTGTGACAGAGGAAGTGGAGCTGAAAAGTAACTGGAAGGTCATTGAGTCAAGAGGTCAGGTGACTTGTCAGTGTGAAGCTCCTCCAAAAGAGACAGTAACCGCCTGGCGGTCCCTCAACGCCAGGAGAGAACGTACACACAACTTCCTGGTGTGAAGACGGAATACACAGAACATGGATCTCAGAGGGGAGAGTGACCTTTTCAGGGCCACCGGAGTGTCGGCAGCATCTGGATTCATCTGACCAGAAGGGGGAGGCTGGAGTGTGAGGCAAAAATGGGGGGGGTGTATAGCAGGAGGACTGAGATGGAATCCGACAGTTAGGGGAAAGGAATGGGAGACGCGAGAAATGGGACACAGGGCGGACAGGGCCACAGAAGGTCTACCACTGATAATGCCATCAGCACTAAAGCAATGTGGGAATGGAGTAGAGCTGCTGGGAGGACTCATTTCATGCCTGCTTCCTGTCTGCCCTTCCACTGTGGTTCTCATGACAGGCCACAGAGGACATAAGAGTAGAGGGAAGAGAGAGAGGGACATGTTTAAGTTGCGGGTCCAAGTACAGGGACAGACAGAAGAGAAAAAAGAGAGATGAGCTAGTTCCAACTACTGTCTGTGTCTGCTCCAGTTAACATGGAAGATGGGGAGAGACGGGGGAAGGTTAAATGAAAGGTAGAGAGACAGAGCGGATGGAACATAATGGAAGGAGCTCATTGTTGCATGAGGCCCTAGAGTGACTGAAGTGGATTACGAACACTAGAAAGGCCAAGTGAGTCATTCTTACTTAATTTAAAATTCAAATATCACTGTCATTTGGCAAGTTGTGCCCCACTCTATCCTTAATGTTTCCTAAATAAGTCTATTTAAGTAATATTTTGTTATTAGAATATGAATTCCC
>JACXGI010007839.1:0-35691 GCA_016801175.1 Esox masquinongy
GAGGGATTAAATATGGACCAAACACAGATGTCAATATTTGGATCAAATCAAGGCCGATCTGGAAAGACCGAATATGGACCAATTACAGACATCCATTTCTGGGCCAGACCAAGGTTGTTCAGGACAGACCAAATATGTACCAAACACAACAACTTTTTTTGGGCAAAATAAGGTCGTGCCAGGCTGGCCCTTAAATGGACGCCCATGGACGTCTCTGGTCAGTCGGTGCTTACTGGGATGACCCACTGGAACTAAGGGACCTGGGCCAAACCCTGAAACACAGAAACATGGATTCTGGCTTTTGAATTGTGCGCCGATAAGAAGCCGGGTGGTCCCTCTCCTCTTGAGTACAGAGGACGCGGCATCCATGATTCCCAAAAATAATTTCAAATTTTGATTTGTCACACCACAAGACAGTTTTCCACTTTGCCTCAGTCCATCTTAAATGAGCTCGGGCCCAGAGAAGGAGGTGGCGTTTCTGGATCTTGTTTATATATGGTTTCTTCTTTGCATGGTAGAGTTTTAACTTGCATTTATGGAAGCAGCAATGTGCTGTGTTCACATACATTGGTTTTCAGACGTGTTTCTGAGCCCATGCAGTGATGTCCAATACAGAATCAATCTGTTTTTAATGCAGTGCCGCCTGAGGGCCCGAAGATCACAGACATCCAATATTGGTTTTCAGCCTTGTCCCTTGTGTACAGAGATTTCTCCAGATTCTCTGAATCTTTTAGTGATATTATTTACTGTAGATGATGATATCCCCAAACCTCTTGCAATTTGATGTTGAGAAACGTTATTCCAAAATTGCTGCAGTATTTGCCTACACAGTCTTTCACCGAGTCGTGAACCCCTCCCCATCTTTACTTCTGAAAGACTCACCCTCTCTGGGATGCTCTTTTTATAACCAATCATGTTACTGACCTGTTGCCAATTAACCTAATTAGTTGTGAGATGTTCCACTAGGTTGTTTTTTCTGCATGACACAACTTTTCCAGTCTTTTGTTGCCCCTGTCCTAGCTTTATTGAAATGTGTTCCTGGCATCAAATTCAAAGTAGTTATACATTTTTCAAGAAACAAAAACATTTATCAGTTTCAACATTTGATATGTGGTCTTTGTAATATTTTCTATTGAAAATAGGGTATGATTTGCACATCATTGCATTGTTTTTATTTACATTTTATGAAGTGTCCCAACTTTTTTGGAAACGAGGTTCTAATACAAGCCTCATTATGTTATTTTCTGCATAAAAGAAGAGGGAAGCCAAGACACATGAGGAAGGCAAGACTTTTTAAGACATTTCCTAAGACATCTCAAGACGTCTTCATGTTAACATCTCAGATATCTTAAGACTTTTCTTAAGATTTTTCTAAATATGGTGATCTCTGGATATGTTCTTACCATATGAAACTCCTGCTAAGACCACAAACAGTCCTAAAACAGCCTCCATGCTCAGTCCTACAACAACGTCCTCAAACGAACTCTTTTCAATTCTCTTTTCAACTCGTTTTATTTCAATTCTGAATGTACAGGTCAATATTAAAGGGTATAAACAAAACCAATGCAAAAGTGATATGAAAGACATATTTCTGCCCATTGACAATCAATTTTGAGATGTATTTATAGGTTCTGATACTGAAGAAAGTGGAAGAGCTTAAACAAGTTTTCGCTTCCTCTTTATATAAGCAGCCAGGCTGGCTGCATGGCTCTTGTGTCATATTAGACAAGAAATTGAATAAAAAAAGTGATGCTTCTTTTGCGTGTGAAGACGTGAAAATGACAGCTGTTGTGTCATGATACTCATCAGCTCTTACTGTGAAGTTCTTGTTCCTAGCCCGCCTGTTTGTTTTTGTTCACCTCTAGCCACCTCTATGTTCCTGGTCCCGCCTGCTGTTTCATAGTTTGTCTATTTTGTGTCTTGAATATAGTTTGTGTCCTGTTCGTTATTAGTCACACCTGTTTGTATTAGTCCTGAGTGTGTGCACTTGTTCCTATTCAGACCTACCCTTCATATGTCAGTGGATTCCCTTTAGTCCTTGTGGAAGCATTGTTTTCTGTTGTGTGTTTATTGTCCGAGGTTACAAGTCTCCGAGCCTGTTTGCTGTCTAGACTGTATTTATTGTGTAAGAAAAGTTCAGTGTGTTAGCCTGCCTCAGTTGATCCTGTCTGCTGTTTTATTTTTGCTCCTTTGTTGGTTTTCATTTTGGATGATGGGAAAGAAAAGTAAATTAAAGAACATGAAACAAAGAACCGAAGCTCTGCGCATGAATCCTTCCTCGGCTATGAATGTAAATCGTGACACTTAAACACTGCTGGTCATGGCTGACATTGGCTCACTACTGTTAATAAGTATGAACTTTCCATCATAGAGCATGAAAATGTGAACCACAAAAAAAAGAAGTGAGAGGGACAAAGAAATTAATTTGAGGTGAGAGATGAACCAGAGGACAGACCAAATTGAAATATATCCCTGCTGCTACTAACTCATTTGGGTTGCTGCTGTTGGCTTGACAAACTATATGTAGTCTCATGGAACTATGTAACATGTCTTGGATTGCAAAGGTGTGTTCAAGCATGTTTGTTTCTTCGATGCAGAATAAGATGAGATTTTCAAAAAAAATCTATAGGAACCAAAAAAGGCACCATTCTACCAATGATAGTTAGTGTTGTGTTTCACAGTGGGTCCATTTGGTTCTTCATCACTTCTACAGTTACCAACTATCAATACTGTGTTATAACATATTGTATAATGTGATGTATGTTCAGGGAGATTAAAAGAGAAAACAATCAGTAAATCAACAGAAACACTGTTACAGATGTAGACAGCCTAGATCTTGGGTTGTTTAGTTTGGTGTATGTACAAAACCATAAGCAGTGAATGTAACCAAATGTTGACAACATTATGGAAACGTTGAATACAAGAAATATGTTATATTTAGAGAAAAACAATTGTTACAGTGACAAATGAAGCAACTTTCAACTCCAGCCTGTACTGAAGAATCTCCCATTCACTGTCCAGGCTGTATTCCATCATAAACAGTGTCCTCCTGTCCTGTAGGTCTGTCTCTCACTGCATTTGATCTGGATCCCTCCAACACTACAACCTGTCCATACTCCACCTCCTCTGGAACCTTCCTCACATTCCCCTTCTTCACAAAAGTGATGTCAGCATATTCCAGTTCTTGGCTTCCATTAGCATCTGTGGAGAGGTGTGACAAGGGGTGAATTATGAGTTACTACACAGAACATATGTTGACCTTAACATTCCAGGTATGTTAGTATCCTACATACAGCTGGCATGATGGTTGATTGGGCAGTTGAGTATGGGTTTAATACAGTAGATCACTAAGTACAGTAAATCACTCTAGATTTAAACATCAAGTGTTTCATTCTAGATTAGGGACTTCAGGATTCGTTACTAGAATTGGGGAGACAGAAATATTAACAATACAAAGCTATGCATGGAAGGTGTAATATGTTTGGGCGGCCTTTGGTATAGTAAAATAGTTGACTACAGATTTGAAAGAGATGAGTCCAAACTATCGTAGCTGAACTGAGGAGAGATGTTGAAAGTCGGGTAAACTGACTTTCAACATCTCTGGGTTAGCAATGTCATGCGAGGTGTTAGAAATTAGTTACATCTCACCACTTCCACATTCAGTTGGCTAATCTACAGCTCCAAAATAGGCCTACTAAACTAGACAATACAGGCCTACACTAGTCGAAAAGTCGAACACCCAACAAAACAACATTGAAACATTAGTTAACTGAGATGACTGAACATTGTAAACATCCTTGTCCTTTAGA
This sequence comes from Esox masquinongy, assembly GCA_016801175.1. NCBI lineage: Eukaryota > Metazoa > Chordata > Actinopteri > Esociformes > Esocidae > Esox > Esox masquinongy. Next base: position 3,810 of record JACXGI010007839.1, read on the forward strand.
TCCACTTAGGTTTGTTAGATGTGTTGGATTTTCACCCATCTGACCTGGGGCGATGTCCTCCTCCAGTGGATCCAGAAAATTGCCACTATCACAGCAAGGACCAGGACTACAGCTACTAGAGACCATGTGACCACTTGAATGCCTCCTCCTGTGTAATAAGAAAATGAGAGGGGGAGGGTATAATGAGAGGGGGAGGGTAAAATCACAGGTGAGTGATTTTCCAGATGTATTAAATGTTTCTGAGGAATATTCAGCAGCATCACTCCTTTCTACATTTGTTATCTTCAATGTCCCATTGTTGATAAAGAATTCTGATCTAGATTTAATGGATTCATTCATGGTTTTGGTTTTGTTTTTCATTTTGAAAAGTGGTATAGATACATCCGAGGGATTTTTTTTAAGTGGATTTCACTATATGTGACCAGATGGAGATAGACAGTTCCTCCCAGAGCTCCATAATACTGAACTTCAGCCTTGGTAACATTACAGTGGCTCTCCAGTCCTGAGTAAAGAGGGAAAAAGACACATTTGTGCAATGTGATACTTGCTGTAACTACTTATTTAAAACTCCTTTAAACTTATTTTGTGAATACATAATTGACAAAGCTGGCCATAATACATTTTCACTAGCTAGTAGTCATGCTAAATACTCTTTTTAAACTTCTGATGTGTTAGCTTCACATTGATTTCTTACTGTCACTTGTCTCAAATGATGCTTTTGCAATTATTCAGTTATACCCCATTTGTGTATACCTGAATTGTTATAAAACTATGCATGACTTCCATAGACAAAGAGTTGCCTTTTACCATTAGACAGTGCTGATAATGTCATGAATCCAAACACCACAAGCATGATGTCCTCAAATTAGCCAACTAATGTCTTAGCAACTATAGATTGACCAGATATCCAAAATGTATAAAAATAATTGCCAGATCGTGTGACTAGGCTTTTAGAGCAAAACACCCAAGAGATTGTGTCATATCAGGGGTGTTTGGGGAAGTTGATAAATAGATAATATACATAGCAATAATCTGTATAAGTTACAACTGTATCAATTTCATTCACGAATGGCCAATTAACTATTAAAACGGCCAGTGGCAAAACAGGATTTTTGCCGAACCGCGTAAGCGGAGTAAAGTATGCATTGTGAATTATTCTGTATTGACGAAAACTTTGCTGGCTAAAACCGAAACCTGAAATTGTATACGGTTATATTGCGACTGTTTATGGTATGGAAAAGTTCATCTTCAATCTCGCTAGCAATTACTCAATTCTTATGATTATTCCTAAGTTAGTAGATACCAGTAAGCCCATTACTGGCTAATAAGCTGTTCAAACGGCCAGTGGCAAAAGCTAACAGCTCATAGACGCTATTTCTGGAGGAGGTAAACTTAATAAGAAACGGTAGACAGTTTAACACAATGCTCAATAGCGTTTAGCAACTGGTGAAATGCGTAATGCCGTGGCGTTATGGTTAAAGACAGTGCCTCTCACGTGGAAGGCTCGCGTTCAAATCTATTGTGAACAACGACATTTATTTATTTTATTTCCACGATTCTCTCGTCGTTTCACTTGATGAAAAAGTTAGTTATCGTCACCTTTCTTGATAGTTATTGTATCAATGTCATTCACGAATGAAAGAAAGGAAAAAGTACGTTGTTATGCCATGAAAGAAAAAATTATGTTCTTATGCCATGCAATGAAATAGCTTTGTCAGACTCGCTAGCAATTGCTCAATTCCTATGACTATTCCAGTAAGTTAGTAGATACTGGTAAAGCCTATTACTGGCTAATAAGCTGTTCAAACGGCCAGTGGCAAAAGCTAACAGTTCATAGATGCTATTTGTGGTGGAGGTAAACTTATTAAGAAACGTTAGTCAGTTTAACTGTATCAATATCATTCACGAATGGCCAATTAGCTGTTAAAACGGCCAGTGGCAAAAGAGGATTTGTTCATAAGGGGCTTACACACCTGAACCGGCAACCGCCGGCCGAAATGCCTCGTTTTTATTCATCATCGGCGGCAATTAGGGCGGCATGCAAAGAGACAAAAATGTTGAGCGTTTTTCTTGGGATCGAGTCACTGTGATGTCATTCACGTTTTGGTCAACAGTACTCTGCCTTGTCATATCTGTTATTCAAGTATGTTAATAATATAATATCAGTTAGTAATATGTACAACTGAAACTAAACTGAATGTGAAATATCGGTTTGGTACGTGTTGTGATCCAATGAATATAGTCTAGTTTAACTGCACACTTAACTTTTATGTGTGTGGAACTAAAATTGTAAACTCCGAGTTTCCCCCGGAACGGACCTTGGAGCCGTAACTATAGCAACCGAAGTAGCCTAGCACACTTGATGCAACATAATAAATATCCTCCATTGTTGCGATAGTGACAAAAGCACAATCTCTGATTGGCTACCGTCCAGCGGCAAGAGGCAAAAGTTGAACATGGTTGAGCTTTGGCGGCAGGACCAAATATTGTGCGCGTTCCCATGGGTGGCGGCCGCCTTGCTTCAGCTTGCCGCTGCCGCGGCCGCTAGGGTAGGAGGCAAAGCTGCCGTCGAGGATTCATTGAACTTAATGGAGGAGGCAGCGGTTGCCGGTTCCGGTGTGTAAGCCCCTATAGACACAAGAGGCTATACTGACACCCATCACACATTGAGCTCTGTGGTGTAGTGGTTAGCAACACAGCCTTTCACGTGGGCGACCCAGGTTCGAATCTCAAGAGGGTGATACTTTGTATTGCGGTCCGGCTGACCTAGGCTTGCATGGTTTCTTGTTTCCTGATAGAGATAAGAGGCTATACTGACACTTGGCACATGTCAAGCTCCGTGATGTAGTGTTTAACGACACAGCCTTTCACGTGGGCGACCCGGGTTTCCATCTCGAGATGGCAACTCTTTCTGACGCGGGCCGGCTGAACTAGGCTTGCCTGGTTTCTTGTTATGGAATATTTACATAGGCATATAGAGGCCCATTATCAGCAACCATCAGTCCTGTGTTCCAATGGTATGTTGTGTTTGCTAACCCAAGTTCATCATTTTAAAAGGCTCATTGATCATTAGAGAACCCTTTAACAAGTATGGTAGCACTGCTGAAAACTGTTGTGCTCATTAAAGAACCAATTAAACTGGCCTTCTTTAGACTAGAGTATCTGGACCATCAGATACTGTTGGTTTGATTACAGGCTCAAAATGACCCAAAACAAAGAACTTTCCTCTGAAACTCGTCAGTCTATTTTTGTCCTGAGAAATAAAGTTTAGTCCAAGCGAAAAACTGCCAAGAAGCGTAATATCTCGTACAAAATGCGGTGTATTACTCCCTTCACAGAACAGCACAAACTGTCTCTAGTCAGAATAGAAAGAGGAAAGGGGAGGCCCCTGTGCACAACTGAGCGAAAGGAAAAATTCATTGGAGTGTTTAGTTTGAGAAACAGACACCTCACAGGTCTTTCACTGGCAGCTTCATGAAAAATACTTGCAAAACACCAGTCTCAATGTTAACAGTGAAAAGGCGAATCTGGGATGCTGGCTTTCTAGGCAGAGTTGCAAATAAAAAGCCATATCTCTGGCCAATAAAAAAAAAAGATTAAGATCAGCAAAAGAACACAGACACTGGACAGAGGAAGATTGGAAAAAAGTGTTATGGACAGACAAATCTAAGTTTGAGGTGTTTGGACCACAAAGAAGAACACTCATGAGACGCAGATCAAATGAAAAGATGCTGGAGGAGTGCTTGACGCCATCTGTCAAGCATGGTGGAGGCAATGTGATGTTCTGGAGGTGCTTTGGTGGTGGTAAATTGGGAGATTTGTACAGAGTGAAAGCGTACTTGAAGAAGGAAGGCTATCACTCCGTTTTGCAATGCCATGCCATACCCCGTAGATGGTGCTTGATTGGAGACAATATCCTCCTACAACAGGACAATGACCCAAAGCACAGCTGCAAACTATGCAAGATCTATTTAGGAAAGAAGCAGTTAGCTGGCATTCTGTTTATAATGCAGTGGCCAGCACATTCATGGATCTCAGCTCTATTGAGCTGTTGTGGGAGCAGCTTGAACGTATGGTACATAAGAAGTGCCCATCAAGTCAATCCAACTTGTGGGAGGTGCTTCAGGAAGCTTGGGGTGAAATCTCTTCAGATTACCTTAACAAACTGGAAACTAGAATCCCAACGGTGTGCAAGGCTCTAATTGCTGCAAATGGAGGATTCTTTGACAAAAGCAAAGTTTGAAGGACACAATTATTATTTCAATTAAAAATCATTATTTCTAACCTAGTCAATGACTATATTTCTATTCAAAGTAATTTCATTGTCATGGTCAGGGAGGCAGAACACAGGCGCAGACTTAAAGTGAAACATCCTTGTAATGTTCTTCTTACACAACTTGAATAGAAACCATAACTGAAAGCAAATCAAGGGCAACTTAAATAGGGTCCCCAATTATAGGCAACACAGTGCTGCTGCCTCTAATTGAGGACAACCAAAACCGTTGTGCAGAGATGCCCAGAGGCGCCTCTGCGGTCAGGCCCTGACTGTGGCCCCCAGGCGCATAGAGATGCCTAGAGGCCCCCAGCCAGGACCTAACATTCATGTATGTTTTCATGGAAAACATGGACATTTCTAAGTGGACCCAAACTGAACAGTAGTGTATATTAAATTGTCATGCTACATCTAATCTGTGAGATTTTAGTATTTATTACATCTTGACCGAGATGGCCTTGTAGTTAGTCTACTGTATGTCAAATGTAATTTTATTGGTTCCTTAGAGATACACTACTCACTTTTACAGCAGTGTCTGTTACACCAGTGTTCCTCTGATATCAACTCAGTTACCAAGTTTTACTAAAGGCAATCACCCGAGGAAGAAAGACCATCATGGTCCAAGAAAGGTTGAGGAACATTGTTAAGTTAAACCTTATCAGTTACATCTAGACTCCAAGCATTTAAGTGATCTCAAGGTGACAGTTGTTTTTAAAATAACCTTTGTTTGTGAGACAAATTAATAAATAAGGGATTGTGTTTTTCTGGATGCAATGTAGCAAATGACAGAATTATTGCTCTTTATGCTAACCGTCACACATTGTATGTTCTGCTGTTGTTATCAAGGCCCCTGTGTTTTGGGAAATCATGTCATATGGTCTGGATTTGAATCACTTCCAAAAACATTTCCAATAAACTGTCTGCTTGTTTTTTGTGTCAACTGGTCCAGCACCATGGCCTGGCTGACCTGAGCTGCTGTTAGCCTGGCTATTTGCACCACAGGGTTCGATGTAGCCCAGTTGGCAGACTGTTGTAACTCCAGGATTATGGGTTCAATTTCCATGGGGGACTAAGATGTACAACTGTGAAAATAAATACCCTCACCCCTATGTCATTCTGGAAAAAAGTACCGGCTCTGTTGAAACGTAGTTATTGTGACATAGTCTGAAACACTTATATATTAAAAGGGCTGCCAACTTCTGAATATAGATTGGAGTGAGATTTCATTCTGTGATTGTTCAGGGGATTCAACCCCAGGGGAAAATCTCAAAGCTAACTTTGTACAATTGTAAGAAAACATTTGTGAACCCTTTTGAATTACCTCTATTAAATGTATGTGATTTAAATAAATACACACAAAAATGTTAACACACTGAATTTAATTAATTATTAACTGCATTTTTTACATTTTAGGAACCCCTGAATTGAGCTAAAAACACAAATTTAGTTGATGCAATGCAGTGCTATGGTACAGCATGTTCAGTACAGCAACTGGGGCAATAATATGCACCTGTAGCTTTAATAGAAGTAAGGTTTTGCATCTGTTTCATTATTATCATGATAATCACCATTTATTATCACATATCATTCTTTTTTTATTAAATATTAACCTTACTTCTTTGTTACATGCCTTTGATATCCAGTTGTATTTCTCTGGTTCCTAAACTTGACCCGTTAGAACTGTAGACTTCCAGGAAGTATTGGCCAGAATCAGCCCTCTTCACATTGGTTAACCTGAATGTCCCATTGTTCATAAAGAACTCTGATCTACCTTCAGAGGGTCCATTGATGGATACTTTGTTGTTTTTCATTCTGAATATCATTTGAGGACCTTGAGTATGGTTCTTTATCAACCGCAGCTCACATCCACTGGCATTGTTCATTAGCTTGAGATCCAGAGTTCCACCCAAAGCCACAAGACACTGGGATGACTTCTGAGTAGCATTACAGGTGGTCACTGTGGCTGTGGAAAGAGAGGTGGTGTGTGTGTGTGTGTGTGAGAGAGAGAGAGAGAGAGGGAGGGAGAGGGAGGGAGACAGATGTGAAAAATGAAAAACGTGGACCACCATTTCACATCTCTTCATATGCAGACATTTCTGTGGTGTGTTGAATGGAAACAGTCAAAAGTTTGGGGTCATGTAGAAATGTCCTTGTTTTCCATGAAAAAATACATGATATTAGTACTGTTCCTTCACAGCTTTTTAAAGAAGTGCTGGACACCATTGGTCCCAGAATATTGTCCATAATAAATAGCTGCCTCATCAATGGCACTGTCCCATCATGTTTTAAATATGCAGTGGTCCAGCACTTTAAAAAGCCTAATCTAGACTTAACTGTTCTTAATAATCTCCGTTCCATTTCAAAATTGCCATTCTTATCAAAGGTTCTACAAAAGTTATTTTTTTTCCAGCATTCCTTCTATTTAAATGAAACCATATTCTCGATACATTTCAGTCAGGTTTTAGAGCACGCCATATCACTGAGTCAGCTCTTAAGGTGTAAAATAATTTATTGTTTTTTATGGCTCTCTGGATACTGTGCTGTTTTAATCCTGCTTGATCTTGACACAATTTATCATACCACCCTTCTAGATCGTCCTAAGATAGAAGTTGGCATTCAGGGTATAGTCTTAAAGTTGTTAACATCATATTTGATAGACAGGACATTTTATGTAAAGACCGGGAATTACTTCTGTAATTCACAGTTGTACTTTCCCCTGAAACTTGACAACAAATCCCTGAAATCACTCTCTTATTGTCTTAGAGACATGAAATAATGCTAGCTAAAAACATTCTCCAATTTAAAACACAAAAACAGAAGTTGTTGTAGTTGGCCCCACAGACTCCACCAAAGTTATTGTTAATAACCTATGGCCTCTATCCATCAATGTTCATAGTTATTGTTAAACCCTTCAGAGTCCGAGGGTATTTCGACCGGATTTCACTACTTGGACATTTTGGGTCCTAGATTCATTTCTGTAACAGATATCATGGAGTATTGCATATCCTGGTATTCACCACACCCTCAGCTACAATTATAACACATAAAACAGACTTCTGGGTCACCATTTAGAAAACTCATCTGTTGGAAAGGCAAAAAAACATTTTTGGGAAAACATTTCTGCCATTCAGTATGATAAAATTTGATTGAAAGTTTTATGAATTTTGTCTCAATGGCATTCCCTGATAGTTCCATGCCTTTACTGTCATATTACATTGCATTGGGTTGAAACTAATGAATAAAACAAATAATACAAGGTAAAAAATACAGGCACCCCAAAAACGTTTGGTTCTTCTACCTAGAAATAAAACAGAATAAAATTAATTAGAAAGAAAGTAAATCAATTCGGTCTGCGTGTAATGACACCAAACAGCCACCAGAGAGCAGCACGAGATTAGTAGCCCAGTTTGGACTTACGTTGACAGAAGAACATTTTTATTTCATTTTTATAATACAAACGACGTAATTTGGTGATATGTATAATAACTAAACATAAATAGCGATGTACACTGCTTTTCTGGATGGGTCGTCAGTCAGAGCTGTTTGAGCTGAATGGTCATTGCGCGTTGCCTGGTAGAAAGTGTTCATGGACAGAATTACCTTCCTTGGCCTCTTGATTACGTTCAAATATGTTCTTAAACATTTTTGATGAAAACAAAGAGCTATCTTGCATAAACGGAATGAAAATTACGTTGGTCATCGCCATTATTGATCAGTGATCAGCGGACGGCGCCATCTTGTTTATCGTTACCATGGGACTGACCTGTATGATGTCCCATCATTCCTACGTAACAGAGGTCAATTCTAGGCTATATAAGCCTTGAACAAACGCCATTTGGGATTCGGGTGACAAAGAAACAATGGAAGACTCCAGCGCGTAATGGTGACCGGTTTTGTCCAGATCTACCAGGCGGACTGAATTGGCCAAAGGGACACAAATTATGTAATTATGTATGTATTATTCTTTTTGTTAGGATGCCTAGATCTAAGCTAAAGTCAGCCGTACGATTTTAGTGAATTCTTTTCGGGATATGTGTGGAAATGTAGGGTGCGCGCGCTTGGTCACCGGTGGCATTTTACCTTTTCCTACCACGCAGGCTGTGTTAGCCCTATAATAAAAAACACTGCACCGCCGTTATCTTCGTACGAATGCCTAGATCTATGCTAAAGTCTGTGGTATGGTTCTGGTGATTACTTTTCAAGATATTTATAAATATGTAGCCTACATTTTGCGCTTCGGTTTGTGACCATTTTGTGGACTATACTTTTGGCTGTTTATCCCCATGGGAATACAAACTACGCTTTGTTGAAGTTGTCTGGATATTAGGTAAGTATGATTCTAGTTATTACAGTTCAGTTTGTGATGTTTTTAGACGTGTACAGCTACGTGGTCAGAGAGAGATGGTCGGTTCTTCACACTCTACTATTTCTCTCACGCAGGCTGTTATCCCCATATAACACAATCTATGTACTAATCGCTTCGTTAGAATACCTAGATATGAGCAAAAGTCAGCCGTATGATTCTAGTAATAACGTTTTATGGAAATGTGCGCTGTGCGCTCAGTCAGTTTTGGTGCACCTCTCCCCTCGCCTCTCAGGCGGTGATTCCCATAGGAACACAAACGGAACACCTCACAAATATGTCTAGATATAAAAACATTAAAAAAAATACAATTTTATCGCTGATTTGTTTTCCGCATGTTTATGCTAATTTATGCTAATGAGCAAAATCCACGTATGCGCGAATTGAGAACCAGGACTTAGGGCCTCTATCCATCAATGTTAAAAAATATTATTAATAACTTAAGGCCTCTTTCCATCAAAGTTCATTGTTATTGTTAATAACTTAGAGCTTCTATACATCAATATACATAACTATGCAAATAATCTCAAGGTTATTTTTGATTCTGAACTCAAATTTGATAAACAAGTAAACACTGTTGTCAGGGGTAGCTTTTTCCAGCTCTGGGCCATTGCAAAACTGAAACTCTTTGTTACTGTCAAGGATTTGGAGATAGTTATTCATGTGTTCATTGTCTCCCGTCTCGACTATTTTAACTCTTTGTATTTGGGAGTCTGTCAGTCTTCCTTGTCTATCCAGCTGCTATGGCTGTAACTGGTACAAAGAAAAGAGAGCGTCACTCCTGTATTGGCCTCTCTCCCCTGGCTACATGTTAAATATAGGACTGATTTTAAGGTTCTTTAATTTGTTTTTAATGTGCTGCATGGATCAGCACCCTCTATTTCGGACCTCCTTATCCACCACTTTCCCCAGGCCCCTTTCAACCAAATGCTTTAATGTGCCACGGTCACAATTATACTTTAAAGAAGGACGTGCCTTTTCTGTTGCTGCTTCAAGGAAATGGAATAGGCTGCTTTTATATGTTAGGTCTTCCACTACTAGCGATATTTTTAAACATTATTTCTTTAGCATTTAAGTTTGCAAATGGGTAGGAAGTTGTATTTCTGTTTGTCATGTCCTATGAAAATATGCTTAGTTAGCTATATTTTTTATGTATGGTCACTTGTTTTAAAAAGTGCTTTATAAATAAATGTGACTTGACATTGCTAAGTGACCCCAAACTTTTGAACGGTGGTGTATGTCTGTACAATGCAAAGAGCAGGCAAGTAGAAAATGCTAAATAAAGGACAAGAAGCCTCTTACCATCAGACACTCTGGTTAACATCAGTAACACTAGTCCAGTCACAACCTTCATTTGTCTTCACAGAGTAAAACCTTCAAAATCCAGTTAGTAAACAAGAAAGGTTTAAAGAGTCCCTTGGGAAATGTTAAACTGGTGACTAAGCCAGAAGGGCGGTGATTATTGATGAATGTTGTTTGTCAGATAAATGATGAGGTGGTTGAATCCAAGTGGTGGTGTTGAATCTGTCAGCAAGAGAAGTGTAAAACACAACGTCACATTACAGAAAACAGTGTGGTCTATTTAAGGCATGGGTTTAAGTAGAACATTTGTTTAAAAAGCTGACCACCTCCTTCTCTAAATGGACTGAATTGTACTTAACGGGATTTACACACTTGGCAGTGGCATTTATACCCAGTAAGGTATGTCAATTGTACCTTTAGTTATCAGTACAGTACATCTGATAGTACATTATACTGTCTGCTTTATAGTTTTTGCACATCGGTGTACTATTGCGGTGAAATTGTGCATATTTGTAATGATGATCTTCTACTTATTTTTGTTTTTAGCTCCAACAGGATGTGTACATTTCTGTTTACATTTAATGATTCTGTGGGGTTCACCTGGATTTGTAAGTGTTGCCACATACACTATATGGCCAAAAGTATGCGGACACATGACCATCACATCCATATGAGCTTGTTTGATTAGATTAGATTCAATTTTATTACTTTATTGTCATTGATCAATGCAAGTACAACCAAATGCAGTTAGAGTCTTACCAGAAGTGCAATAGAAGAGGACAGAAAATTAACAAGTATTAATTATAGTGTATGTTACAAGTGGTATAATAGTTGTGCGGGTACAGATGGCAATTCTAAATGGCATTCTAGATGTGCAGTCGAGGCAAATTGAAGGAGTGACGTAGCTTGTGCAACCGGGATGCAGAGATAGCAGCAATGAGGTCCCCGAGGTAGACATTCATATGTAACAACTGTAAGAAATGTAAGCATGATGGCAGTACTATGTGCAAAGAGGCAAATTCAATGTGCAAGGTGCATGTGCAACTGAAATGCAGGGATAGCAGCAGTGAGGTTCTCGAGGTAGACATGCACATGTAACAACTGAAAACTTTAATTATCAGTCTTTGCAAGGCAGTGTCAGAGTAGTACAAGAGAGTAGTGCAACAAGGTCACTGGGAGGCAGGGGGGCATATGGTTAGTGATGGGTCAGAGTTCACAGCGTTCTCTGGGTCACAGAGTTAAGCAGGGTTACAGTAGAAGGAAAGAAACTGTTCCTGAGCCTGCTGGTGCGAGAACGAAGAGACCTGTACTGCCTGCCTGATGGTAGGAGGGCAAACAGTTGGTGGCATGGATGTGAAGTGTCCCTGATGATCCCGCGTTCAGACACCATTTGCGCTGGAGGTCTGAGACGGCAGGAAGCTGGGCGTCTGTGATGTGCTGGGCGGTTTTCATCACCCGTTACAGGGCCTTTCCGGCTAAACCACACTGTGGCGCAGTTTGTCAGAATGCTCTTGATTGTGCAGCGGTAAAAGATCACAAGGATCTTGGAGGCAGGCAGGCTTACTTTAGCCTCCTCAAAAAATACAGGCGATGCTGCGCCTTTTTGACCAGGGCTGACGTGTTGAGGGTCCAGGAGAGGTCCTCGGAGATGTGGACACCCAGGAATTTGAAGCTGGAGTGGACACGGTCCACCTCAGTGCTATTGATGAGAACTGGGGCGTGATTGCAGCCTTTAGACTTCTTGTAATTCATAATGAGCTCCTTGGTTTTCTTTGTTGGACATCCCATTCCAAAACCCTTGGCATTAAAATGGAGTTGGCCCCCCCTTTGCAGCTATAACTGTAAGAATACGACTAAGACTAGGTGATGTGGTTCCCATCGCGGAGTGATCACAGAACCCAGGACAGTCAAAACTTGTGATCTGTAACAGGCAAAGGTCGATAACAGGTAAGTAGATCGGAAAACTACAGGATGGCTGGCAAAAGTCGTAATACATAAGCAACAGGCAGGTAGGTTCAAAACACGGGTCTAGAGTGAAAGTACAGGCAGGGAAGAGACTGTCGAAGTGTATACTAGTTTATGTTTAGATAACAAAAGACCATCTGTTTATCCGTACACAGGAAGTCACGTTCATTTAAAGCGCAACAGTAAATAGCCAATGGGCTAATGTGTATTCTGTTTGGGATGTCTATAAATGTGAGGACAAACTGAAGTTTCTTTGAGAAGAGATAGAGCCTGTAACATCATGAGCTAATAGACTATCAAATGCTGCAATAAATAATTGAATTACTCTCTCCCTTGACAACCGGGTACACGATTCATTATTTCAACCACTATACGAAACGGACGATTTCTAACAAGACCAACTAACAATTTCAGCCAAACAGGCTAAACAACTCAATACACTTGAACGCTATCCAATAGAAAACAAACAACAGGCTTAGTAATACCGTAGCATATATAAAATAAAATAAAAACTCACAAAGAAAAAGGGGCAAAGAACTGAACTAAATAGTGGGTGCTGATGAAACACAGGCGAGTGTTAGCAGGTGATATAGAATTCCGATGATTGTCATCTGGAGAGTGAGCTGCGTTCAGGAGATCAGTGGCATGGTCGAGGGTGTGAGCTAGAGAAAGTCTTTACAATAACAGCCACCACTCTCCTGGAAAGAATGCTTTTATCAATTCAAATGTAGATAGATCTAATCCAAATATGACTGACTCAGAAATTACAGCTTCCAAGGCCCTGCAACGGCTGCTTTCTGATCTTAGTTTGGTTGATTTTTGGAGGCTAAAAAAATCCATCCGTGAAAGAGTTTACCTTTTTTCCAATCAATATCTTTTCTATTCAAGGCTTGACTATATATTGTGTTCTCAGTCTTTATGTCCATTACTGAAAAGCTGCCAGATTATTCACTCTACCTCATCAGATCATCATGCAGCATGTGCAGTGTTAGCTATTTCAACTCCCAAGATTAGAGCAACTCGTTAAATTCAATATATCTCTCCTTCAAAACAAAAAGTTTTGTGCTGAGAGGACAAACTTGAATAATACCTATCTTTGAGTTACTCCTATACCTTTTATATGCTTGTGTGCACATATGGTAAAATTACAAAATAGTGAGGAAATGTTCACTAAATGTTCTGTATGCATGAACATTATGGCATATTAGAAACCAACTTTGCTTGCCGTTGCCCTGCTTTAATGTAACCGAGCAATGGAGGAGAGATGGCATTGATGGTAGTTCTTCCTTCCAGAACAATTGTCAGTTGTCTCAGGACCTGGTTGTGCCTCCAGTTGTACCGACCTTGGGAAAGACTCGTTTTTCTGTCAACAAAGATGTGTCTTTACGTTGCTGGAGTTTGACAGAGGGGACTTCTCCAAACCACTGGTTTAGGTTCTTCTTTGTGGGAAGGAACTGCATTAATTCCAAAAAATAATGGCTGTTTATCAATTCCAAGAACACTAAGAACGTACATGTGTTCTTGAGAGGAACGTTCTTGCCAGTGTCCGTGAGGGAATGGTCTTGCAAGATCGCGAGGACAGAGAACGCACCAATCTAGATTGAGATGCATGTGTGCTTGGCTGTTGCGTAATACCCCAGGCTCAGCTGGGTGCAGATCATTTAATCTGATGATCTGCACCTTGGCATATATAACACTGAGGTATCTGGCCAGAATATGTGATTTTTCCATTATAGGGACCTAAAGACATTGTATTTGGGATCTGAAAAGTTTGTCCACTACTGTTTGTTAGAATTTTGTATTTCCGAACCCCATGCCAAATCCCAAACGTGTGCAAGGGTTTAAACGCTGGTTGCAAGATTGTACAAAATCTACTCAGGAAAAGGTCCACGTCTGCATCCGGAACTCTTCCTATCCAGAACTTCACAAAAACCATCTTAACGTCCAAGTCCATACTTGATTCAACTTTCCAATCTTTCCAATTTTCTGAAATCCCACATGCAGAACGTAGTTCCAAAAAACAACGCAAAGCATTTTCTTGTTTAAAAACAAGTTCAAAGTCATTACGATTCGGCAAGGCGATTAAGGAATAAACATCATCTGCATTTATCATGTTTGACTGAAACAAAAGGTTTTCACCAATATGGTCTCGGGTCAGAGGTTCTTCATTTCTGATATATTTCTGTCTCACTCAAAACTGCCCAAAACAAGCAGGATATGCCGCCCCAGGGCGTGCCATTCGCCTTCCACTTGATGGGAGTTTTTTATTTTTAGTTTAGTATACTTTTAATTGGTATGCATTTATATACGTAGTTGTGCTATCTTTTCATAAGATTTTACCCTCTTTGCCTCTTCCTGATATCATTATTAAGTTTTCCTCCACCACAAATAGCATCTATGAACTGTATGGCTTTTGCTACTGGGAAGTGCCGGCTTCTCTTCCAGAGGAACTGAACTCTTTCTATGCTCGCTTTGAGAACATCATCCCTGGCATGAACTTTACAAATGACCAGGGCAGATGTTTGCAAAGCCCTAAAAAGGATTAACACCCGCAAGGCTCCTGGACCAGAAAACATCTCAGGCCGTGTTCTCAATGTCTGTGCAGACCAACTGGCTGATGTCTTTACTGATATCTTCAACCTATCGCTATGTCAGTCAGTGGTCCCCACCTGCTTCAAAAAGTCCATCATTGTTCCTGTGCCAAAAAAGCTTAAAGTCCTCTGCATGAATGACTACCGCCCTGTAGCACTCACACCAAGTGCTTTGAGCAGCTAGTTAAAACTCAAACTCCATGCCTGTAACACTTGACCCGCTGCAGTTTGCCTATAGACATAACAGATCTACAGAGGATGCCATTGCTCTGACCCTCCACTCTGCACTCTCTCATCTGGACAAGAGGAACACATATGTGAGAATGCTGTTCATTGACTACAGCTCAGCCTTCAACACCTTTGTGCCCCACAAGCTAGAGGTGAAGTTCCGGGATCTGGGTCTCGCCCCTTCTATGTGCAGATGGATCCTGAACTTCCTGACGGGCAGACCCCAGGTGGTGCAGATGGGCAATGCCACCTCCTCCTCACTGACTCTCAGTACTGGCTCCCCCCAGGGCTGTGTGTTGAGCCCGCTCCTGTACTCTCTCTTCACCCACGACTGCCTGGCAACCCACATCTCCAACACCATCGTTAAGTTTGCTGACGACACCACCATCATAGGCCTGATCTCTGACAACGACGAGTCAGCCTATAGAGATGAGGTAAGGTCACTGACTTCGTGGTGTCAGGAAAACAACCTCCAGCTCAATATCAGCAAAACGAAGGAGATGATTGTTGATCAAAGGAAACAGCATCGGGGAGACCACGCCCCCATACACATCAATGGGTCTGCAGTAGAGAGAGTTCACAACATCCGGTTCCTTGGTGTCAACATTAGCGATGACTTGACTTGGTCTCGTCACTCTAAAATCTTGGTGAAGGAGGCCAGGAAACGGCTCTTCTTCCTACGCTGATTAAGGAGATCTGGCATGGATTCCAGGATACACACCAACTTCTACAGATGCACTATCGAGAGTATCCTGTCCGGCTGTGTCACCGCCTGGTATGGCAGCTGCACTGCCCTCGACCGCAAAGCACTTCAGAGGGTGATTAAAACAGCAGAGCGCATCACAAGGTCTGACCTGCCATCCCTGCAGGATCTCTACACAGAGAGGTGTAGGAGCAAACAAATCATTACAGATCCCAGCCACCCATGCCATGGACTGTTTATCAAGCTGCCGTCAAGCAGAAGGTACAGGAGTATTCCATCCAAAACTAACAGGCTACGGGACAGTTTCTTTCCTCAGGCCATAAGGCTGCTTAATTCAGGAACCCCTCCTCCCTTCCATCCATAGTCCCATGCACACCTGTCACTTTATATCATGCTCATCTGCCAATCATATCATGCACACCTGTCACTTTTACATTGCACTACGGTGGTACAGTTGTATAGTTATTATTATTGATGTGTGTTTTTTTGTATAGTGTTATTATTGATAGTTCATGTTATCTTCTTATTTATATATTATAATTACTGTTACTTTTTTAACTTTTAACTGCACTGTCGGGAGTAAGAAAACCAAGCATTTCATTGCCATAACTTGTTATTGCATATGACAAAAAAACCTTTTGAACTTTGAACTTGAACACTGGCCGTTTTAACAGCTTATTAGCCATTCGTGAATGACATTGATACAATAAATACTGTATCAATATAGGTGACGATAATGGAATTTTTCCTCAAGTGAAAAGACGAGAGAATCGTAGTGTTTGTCTATCCTGAAGAAATCCAAAGACATAAAAATCCACCACAAATAGTCGCAATATAACAGTAAACAGTTTCATTTATAATGTAGCTACGGAAGATTGTAGCCAGCGAAGTTTTGTCTATCCTGAACAAATCCTCTTTTGCCACTGGCCGTTTTAACAGCTAATTGGTAATTTTAACAGCGTATTAGCCAGTAATAGGCTTTACCTGTATCTACTAACCTACTGGAATAGTCATAAGAATTGAGCAATTGCTAGCGAGTCTGAACTTTACACTACCAAAGCTATTGCTTCTTTTTTTCCCTCAGCTTTTTCTCGCTGGTACCTCGTGAATTTCACAAGCACATTAACGAGCTGCGAGCGGAAAAAAGCAGAGGTAAAAGATAGTCAAGACAACCGATTAGAGATATATATAGGAGGCAGCTCAGCTATAGGCACCTGATCCAGAGGGCCAGAATGAGACAAAGGAGGATGGCAAGGCTACATCATATGTTGGCACTTGTCTTTCTCATTGTAAGTGATGGAATAGTAACCAAACCATCTTACTTAAGTTGAAAACTTTAATTGGAACCCCAACCATCTCATGAAGTAAATGCCTTAATGGAGATTCCTATTGGCAACTGCTTATTTCCAATTCCACAGGCTGAATCAGAACAGTTTTAAAAGGTCCAAATCATCTTGGAACACAAATTACACAGTATAGCAATGACAATCAACCACTTCACAAATGAGTTATAATGTCTAGAATGATCAGTTATGAACATTTATAAATGTGGAATGATGGTCTAAAACCTTTATTGAACAAAGTCAAACAGAATTGTTTTCAGAAGATGGTGGATATCCATGCCTGCAGCATCCTATGGCTGTCATCAACCCATTTCGACAGCCTGTAGCTGGTTGGGATATTTACTGGACATAAATCCAAGGTTGCCAACACACAAACACACAGTGGACTCCAAAAGTCTGAGTTCACTGCCAAGTGCTCTTTGTTTTCAACACTAATCAAAGACTTAAACTCAAACATGATGAAAACAGATCTTGGCAGTGGACTTAAATAACACAGTAAATAACAACACTACCAAATAATGTAACTGCATAACATTTCTACACCATTATGAATACCACCAGGATATCTTGAGACCCGGTTCAACGGCCACCATGCCAAGGCAAGGTGCGTAATCGAGCGCACGTTTGGCATGCTGAAAACCACTGGAGATCCATCTTTCTGAGGGCTCTGGAAGTGCTTTTCTCTGTTTGTGCCCAAGGTGGTTGCTGCCTGCTGCATTCTCCACAAACTTAGTGGTCTCCTGAGCAGTCCCTGAATAAAATATTAATGTGAATATGACTGGTAGAAGGTTGTATGGAGACTACAGCCATATTCATATAATCGATATGACTTTTTTATGTGAAAATGTCCACAGGTCCGGCGCGTCCTCTGCCTTGAACGGATACAATTAATTTTCTATGAATAGCGTCAAGGTGTCGTTGATGGTTGCGCAAAGCATCTCTGGGGAAGGTAGCGCGGCCGTTTGAGCTGTTCCGGCGCGTCAAGAAGTTGGGCCATGGTCAATATTATGCAAATGAATCCGGCTAACGCGAGGCGTTTATCCAATGGAAGTAGAGTCTTTCATAAACGAGAGACGGTCTTCCTTGTTGGTCCATCGTTGTATTGCAACAGCACATGCGACATATTTTTGCTCCATGTGAAACATTCTGCTACCAACTGGAGGAAAAGCAAACTATAGCGGAGGATAAGCGCAATAAGGATTGGAGGATGGTGGAAAGTGTTGGTGACTCAGGTCAGTGTTATAAGATAGCTCTGTGTTGTTAAATGTGCCGTGTTTAATTAGCATTGAGTTGATTGTTTTATATGGCAGCACCACAGAAATACGTTGCCTGCCAGCATAGTGCTCATTATAACATGTGTTTTTATTTTGCCCATGAGTGAGAAAAATGGCTTTGGTCAGTTCACGAAGGGATATCAACATAGCCGTTTTCCAAAATGCAAGTTTTCTCAAAAAACTAACACTAAGCATCACGGAAATTACAGATCTCTGTGTTAAACTATCACATGATGACAATAAAGAAGAGATTAACCAGAATGGCATTTCCTCTAAGAGCTGGGCCAAAAATAAATATTTGAAAGCAGAGCCTCTACTTAGTCACATGCCCAGGGTTCCTCCAGCTACTCTTTGTTAATGTGACTCCGCAGGTGGAGATGAACCAGAGGTATTTTAATGAGCACAGCTCTTGGATCAAAATAAACATCCTCAACAGTAAAGTAAATGCCTAAAGTAGACAAAAGAGAAGACAGTACAGCAAGTTTCTTCTGAATTAATGTAGCACACTGGTAACGGAACATACAACAATTTAACATAGGATATTGACCCCAGAACTGAAGGAGTATATATACACAGATAATGAATAATGGGAGTCAGGTGTGTACTGCAGGACACAAAACAAAAACCAGACATGGAGTAAACGGGACTTTGGCAGCTAGTAGGCCGGTGACGTCAACCTACTGAAGCACGACACCCCAGGGAGGGGCGTAGAGGAAGATGGATTCACAGCTACATTGAAACATAAAAGAATCCTTCAACTACACAAGGTGCAATGAACCACTGTCTGGCCGGAGTTGTGAGAGTGATTTGCAGTAGTACTACTTAAGCTGGTGTGCTACTTGTGCACTTGGAGTTGTTTAAAGTATAGCAGCACATGCTAGATAATGGTCAGAAGTAAAATAAAATGTATTCTGAAATATGTTGTTGTCTAGTGTGTCAGAATGTTTGCATTAGCACCACCAAGCTTGTGTGCTACTTGTGCACATGGAGTTGGTTTACATTTAATCAGTTACTGATTTACAACAAAATGCATCCTCAGTCAACCTCACTTTATATAATTAAAAGGATACATGTTGTCTGTGTACTTCAAGCTCTACTTCAGCTATTTTTAAAGCTGCCTGTTGTTAGATTCTCAGCAATGTCTTACCTTTCCTTATTCCTGCTTACTGCTACTGTGGGTGAATTCCAACATATTAAAGCATAGTAGTGGTATTTTTGTATACTATTTTACTTTGTTTGATTTATTATTCATTATTTATAAAAGCAGTTTAGAATAGCACCTTTTAAATGTTGAAATATAAACATCTGTTTCTTTATGCACTTCATGCTCCCTTTGTTTTTGCCGGACCGTGAAGGCAGAGCCGGCAAAGAAGAGTGAATGTCTCTTTCTGACTGACTGACTGTTATGGAAATGTTTGAACTGATGTATACTTAGTCCTATACATGTTTAAATGGGTTACTAGTTAAAGGTACTGAGTCCCCATGTTTAGATAAGAAAAGGAATGTAGGAGAGGGGGATCTGGTATTTGCCTAGAGGGCATCATTGAATGGTATCGGCAAATAATAGGGTTACTCGTAAATCTGCACATTTGTATAACTCATCAGAGCATCTATTGTCTGTCCAGATGCTGTAAGTCCTCTTCAGAGTTGAAGAGGTTACCCATGTGGGGAAGGACAGCCTGCCCCTTGTGTGAAACCTAGGTAGTAATAGAACAAAGGGAATGCGTTCTATTGAGTTAGGACAGCTGTGCAGCATCTTACCACACCCCTTTTTCCCCTTTAAGTACTGAGGATTGTCCTGTATTAATTTAGAGGTTCCTCAGAGGATTATTCTGTAAGCTATTGACACGTCTCTCTATTTGCAAATAAACTGCTAATTATGCCAAGAGAATTTTGTCTCTGTACTTACTCCTTTAAGAGTTCCTATCGATGGAATTGCCATCACACTCACTGATTGACTGACTGTCTACCCACCCCTTGTTAAATAGTGTAGTGGTTAGAGAAGCGGACTTGTGAAATATAGGTCCCGAGTTTGTATCTCCTCGCAGGCGAAGCGAAGTACGCATTATGAATTATTCCGTATTGACGAAAACTTCGCTGACTGAAACTGTATGCGGTTGTATTGCGACTGTTTCTGGCACGGAATAGTTCATCTTCAGTCTCGCTAGCAATTGCTCAATTCTTATGATTATTCGTAGGAAGTTAGTAGATACTAGTAAGCCTATTACTGGCTAATAAGCTGTTAAAACGGCCAGTGGCAAACGCAATACATAGCCACTATTTGTGGGGGAGGAAAACTTAGTAAGAAACGTTAGTTTAACTGTATCAATGTCATTCACAAATGGCCAGTTAACTATTAAAATGGCCAGTGGCAAAAGAGGATTTGTTCAGGATAGAGACAAGAGGCTATACTGACACCCAACAAGTGTACAGCTCTGTGGTGTTGTGGTTAACGACACAGCCTTTCACGTGGGCGACCCGGGTTTGAATATCGATGTAGCAACATTTTCTATTGCGGGCCGGCTGAACTAGGCTTGCCTGGTTTCTTGTTTGCACATGCTTTATATTTGTTTTATTACTACTATGAAATTTTTTAAAAGAGAACAGTTTGCAAGATGAGGAAAAACACATTTAATATATAAGACTTGGATTTAATCCTGGAATAGATTTTCTGATTAAATGATTGATTGCAAAATGAAAATCTCTGCAAGTTTCACATAAACAAGCACATTCTACCAAATTGTACCAAAGCACCCCTGGTGGAGAATTCAGGGCTCATGTCTGTGCAGCATGTACTTGCAGTTTGTACACCCACATCAATTATTTGTATACAGACAACCACCCTAACTTCCACCAAGCTCAAGCTAAAATATTCACGAGACACTGCTTTGCTAGAGATGACATGAAGCAGCAAAGCAAACCAAAAAGAATGGTCTTACTTTCTATGGTTGGCACCCAAAAATTACAATCCCCAAAAATCATTCAAGTGTGTATCTGTGTACATAAATTACAAGATTACAAAAAACAAAAGGTCTGTCACCTTATCAATTACAACAAACATAAACATGAACAAATTGAAAAGTCGCAAAGCATGCTGGGATATCGAGACATATTCCTTATTTATGCAGTTATTTTTGTAAACAGCAAATCAAAATCTGTGGAAAACATAATTCTTGTGCTTCCTGATAACAGAAATCTACTATCTTTCTGAAATACAGAAAATTACATATAAAAAAATAGCATGCATTTGAAATAGCATGCATTTCATATTTTACACATCAAGTCTCCAAATCAGGTAGAGGCTACTGGATGTTCTTACTTTGATCCCCTTTCAGGACAAACAAATTCTGAGTGAAGTTGAATAAAGGGAACACCTCTCAGAATTTCACATACAAACAAATCTGTCAATAAATCAGTAATGTCAATATTACACAAGCTCATACATATCTGAGACTGTAAACTTCCAAGCAACAAAGTAATTAATATTGTTGGACAAAACCTCTGACATCACATACAATTATGTCATAATGAAACACTTTGCAAATCTTTAATTTTTGATTAAAAAAATCGAAAATTTGATGAGTTTAATTCTGCTGACATTAACTGTCGCTCCACTCATCAACTTATTCATAGGGTTTCATTGCCTAATTCCCATTGTGGTCCACTTGAGAGACTTCAGATCCACTAGTTATTATCATCTGGAGAGAGGGACAAATATAGAGTGGGCAATAGGGAGAGGTAAGCAGAAAAAATGATGTTCTTAATCAAGATGCAGACTCTTAATTGAAGGTACAGGGTGTATACTGGACCTTGTACTGTAGGAGGGGTTTTCATCTTGTAAAACAAGTATGATCCTAAACAGACTGTCAGCAAAATGAAGACCTCCGCAAGTTTCACATAAAAAAACACTTTGAAGGAAATTTCTGGGGACAAAGGGAAGCAACTAATTAATAATAATAAAAATAATAATGCATTATATTTATATAGCGCTTTTCAAGGACCCAAAGATGCTTTACAAAATTAACATGGAACAGAAACAAACATGGCTAGGGGTAGGCAATTTTGAACAGATGAGTCTTGAGGTGTTGCTGGAAGATAATAGTCTCAGAGTCACGGATGATTTTGGGGAGAGAGTTCCAGAGCCTAGGAGCAACCCTTGAGAATATCCTGTCACCAAAGTTTTTGAGCTTGGACTTGGGGATTATGAGGTAGCGGAACAGAGTCAATCAATCAATCAATCAAATTTATTTATAAAGCCCTTTTTACATCAGAGTGAGTGTGTATGTTGATTTGGAAGGTCAGAGAGGTAGCCAGGGGCTGTATTGTTTAGGGCTTTATATGTCAGTAGGAGGATCTTGTAGTCAATGCGTTGGGAGATAGGAAGACAGTGTAGCTCACAGAGGATAGGGCTGATATGCTGCCGGGACTTGGTGTGAGTGAGTAGTCTGGCCGCAGAGTTTTGAACCATTTGGAGGGATGTAGATTGATGCTGGTGAGTAGGGAGTTGCAGTAGACAAGACAGGAGGTTATGAATGCATGTATTAGGGTTTCAGCAGCAGGATGGGAGAGGGAAGGTCTGAGTTTGTCGATGTTGCGGAGATGGAAGAATGGAGATTTTACAGTCTGTTTAATGTGCTGATCAAAGGGGAGTGTAGAGTCCAGAATGACGCCATGGTTACGTGCGTGGGTGGATGGAGAAACAACAGTGTCATTGATGCCGAGAGTGAAAGTGCCAGTTTTGGTGGCGGTGGATTTGGTTCCAATGACTATGAGTTCTGTTCTGTCACTGTTTTAGTTTGAGGACGTTTTCCTTCATCCATGCTTTTACTGCTGTCAGATAGGATTCAATATGGGTCAAAGGTGGGTTGGTGAGAGATTTGGTGGCTAGATATATTTGTGTATCATCAGCATATCAGTGGAAAGGAGGATTTAACCAAGAGGAATGATGTACATGATGAAGAGTAGGGGACCATGTACTGAGCCCTGGGGAAATGTTTTTGTTAAACTAACCAGTCAAAGATATTTTTGTTGAGTTCATCCCACGATTAGGTTTTCTGTTAACCTGTGGTGTCAATCGACTTGGAGAGTGAGGTTCCAGAAGTAAAATATCGATTTTTTGAGCCATAGATATATTGATTCTGAACATGCTTCACACCAGCAGCAACAATCTAAAGCAAGCAATCATAATAAATAGCTATTAACAGGCCCGGTGCCCGGATTAAGTTTGTCTGTTTATCGATCTCCTCCCGCTGCAGTCCTAAATACAAGTGAATACAAAAACACTAAGCCCCCTTAAGACCCCTCATGGCGCCAGTCCTGATAGTAAAAATACATAAAAATCCATCAAACTTACCAAATCTGCTTATTGTTTGATGACAAATTCCATCCTCCTTATTTTTTTGTTAATTCGCCACCAAATCTATTACTTCTCCTCCACCTGCCATTCTGACAAAAGTAAAAATCTAAACAATTAATCTAAAGAACTGCAGCTATAAACCGAAGGTTTCAAACAACCGGAGATAATGCTAGGTCAGGTATCAGCTAGTTTTCTTCAGTAAGCTAACTTCCACTCCTATCGTTTCTGGTAAACAATGTACATAACCATGAACTGTGAATGTAACCAAATATTGACAACAATACAGAAACGTTGAATACTAGAAAGATGGGATATGTAGAGAAAAACAATTTACAGTTACAGTGATAAATTAAGCAACGTCTAACCCCAGCCTGTACTGAAGAATCTCCCATTCACTGGACAGGCTTTATTCCATCATAAACAGTGTCCTCCTGCCCTGTAGGTCTGTCTCTCACTGTGTTTGATCCGGATCCCTCCAATACTACAACCTGTCCATACTCCACCTCCTCCGGAACCTTCCTCTCTTTCCCCTTCTTCACAACAGTGATGTCAGCATATTCCGGTTCTTGGCTTCTATTAGCATCTGTGGAGATGTGACAAGGGAACAAATATGGGTCACTACACAGATCATATGCTGACCTTAACATTTCAGGTATGTTAGTAGCCTACATACATACAGTAGGCATAATGGTTGATTGGCCAGTTGAACATGGGTTTACTGTAGTAGAGTAGATCACTACAAACAGTAGATCGCTCTCGAATTAAACATGAAATGTTGAATTCCAAAGATTGGGAGGTTTAGTCTAGGATTTGTTGCTAGAAATGGGGAGACAGAAATAGTAAAAATACACTGAAGATGCACTGAAGATCGAATATCCTTGGGTGGTCTTTGGTATAACAGTGGTTCCCAACTCCAGTCCTCAAGTTCCCCAACAGTACACATTTTCATTTTAGCCCCAGCAATGTACAGCTGATTCAACTTGTCTAGAAATGATCAGGCCCTCATTGAAATGAAATTGATATGCTTGTCCAGGGCTACAACGAAAATGTGTGTTGTTGGGGTACTGAAGGACCAGAGTTGGGAACCCTTGGATAGTAAAATTGATGACTACAGACTTGAAAACAGTCCAGACTATTGTAGCAGCAATGTCATAAGAGTCAGCAATGTCATGAGAGGAGTTAGAAATGAGTTACATTCATCTCACCACTTCCCCATTCAGTTGGTTAATCTGCAGCTCCAAAATAGCCCAGCTTAGATATACAATACAGGCCTATACTAAGGAAAGTCCAAAACCCAACAAAACAACACTGAAGCATTAGTTAACTGAGATGACTGAACATTGTTAACATCTGTGTCCTGTAGATCCACTTAGGATTGTGAGAGATGTTGGATTTTCACCCATCTGACCTGTTGTCTGGGGCCTTGTCCTTCTCCAGTGGATCCAGAAAACTGACACTATCACAACAAGGACCAGGACTACAGCTACTAGAGACCATGTGACCACTTCATTGCCTCCTGTACGATAAGGAAATGAAGGGGGAGGGGATAATGAACACTGTAAGCCTTAATGTAAGCAATGTCAGAACATTAAAAGTATAGTAGCAAAGCCTTACATAAGTACAGGAATTAATCAACAAATATAACAAAGAAATAAATAAACTACAGCATCAAACGCTCTTTGGCAACATTTTAGATATAGCAGTTTAATTAGCAAATGAAAATGTTTTTACAGTTGGATATTTACCTTCAACGGACAATTGAAATCTTCTCTTTGCAAGTGATGTTTCAGATAAAAATATTTCTAAGGAATATGCACCAGCATCACTCCTTTCTATGTTTGTTATCTTCAATGTCCCACTGTTGATAAAGAATTCTGATCTAGCTTTGATGGCTGCATTCATGAAGTTGGTTTTGTTTCTCCTTTTGAAAAGTTCTGTAGTTTTCCCAGAGGGATCTTTTATTAAATTGATTTCACTATATTCAATGTCATCAGTGACCAGACGGAGATAGACAGTTCCTCTCAGAGCTCCAGAACACTGACCTCCAACCTCTCCAACATCACAGTGACTCTCCAATCCTGAGAATTGAGTGAAAAAAAACACATTTGTGGAAAGTGATACTTGCTGTAACTTATTTAAAACTCATTGAAAATATTTTTTTACAATATAATTGACGAAACTACCAGTAATACATTTTCTCCAGCAAGTAGTCATACTAAATACCGTCTTTATAAAGTTGAAATGTCTATGGTATGATACTTTATTTAAGTGATATTGATTTCTCACTTGTCTCCCCAGAAGTAATTAATGCTATTGTAATTATTTAGTTATACACCAATTGTGTATAACTGAATTGTTGTTTGAATGTGCATGACCTCCATAGACAAACATGCGATAGCATAGAAAAAATAACCTCTTACAATTAGACAGTGCTGATAATGTCATAAATCCAAACACCACAAGCATGTCTTCTTCAAATTAGCCAGCTACTGTCTTAGGTTCGATAGATTCACCAAAAGTCCTAAACTCAAAATTATTAACAAAATTTGACACATCATGTGACTAGGCTTTTAGAGCAAAACACTGAAGAGATTGTGTCATATTGGGGATGTTAAGGGAAGTTGATGAACACCCTTTGAGTTGTGCACTTCATTTCTAAGACCAATAGATAAGAATATAACATATGTGGCAATAAACTGTATAAGCAACCACATATTTTACATTAAAGAACAAGAGATCTTGAGACTTCTAAAGGGCAGAGTGACAGGATGTGTGACACTATATTAAATTCTCATACTACATTAATCTGTGAGATTTTGGTATTTCTTCGGTATTTCCTGACAGAGATGGCCTTGTGGTAAGTTTAATGTATATAAAACATTTTATTGGTTACTTATAGATACACTGTTGACGTTTACATGGGTGCCTGTTACACCAGTGTTTCTCTGACATAAACTCAGTCAGTCAGTTCACCAGGCACTCATCCCAGAAGGAAGGACTTTCATGGTTCTAGAAATAACTTATTGCATGTTGTTAAGGCCCCTGTGTTCTGGGCCTTCATGTCATATGGTATGGATTTTAATTGCTTCAAAAACATTTCCAAAAAACTGTCTGCCTGTTTTTAATGTAACCTGGTCCAGCACCATGGCCTGGCTGACCTGAGCTGCTGTTAGCCTGGCTACTTGCACCACAGGGATCCATGTAGCTCAGTTGGTAGGCATTCTGGGTTCAATTCCCATGGGGGAACAGGATGTACAACTATGAAAATACAGGCAATTATGTTGCTCAGAAAAAGTCACTGCTCAGTTGAAACATAGGTCATGTGACATTATAGTCAGGGTTGGGTAGGTTACTTTTTAAATGTAATCCGTTACAGTTATAGGTTACACATTTGTAATCAGTAATGTAACTTTTTGATTACTCAAACTCAGTAACGTAATCTAATTACTTTGATTAATGATTAAGAGGCATTAGAAAACAAATAGCCTATAACCAACTGAACACCTTTTGAGGGATCAATCAATGTTGGAGTTTACCTAGCTGGACAAAAATGGAATTTGCATTTTACGTTATGGGTCATGTACTGGGCCTTTGGAAAGGGTTTCTAAACCATTGCTTTCTACTTCAATATGATTGAGCTGCATCTCTACATTACATGCTAAAGGTCTGTCAGATAGTCATTCCAATTAATTCAATAACCCTCGATCTTCCAGAATCTGACTTTTTATCTGAACATAACCCAAAATCAAAGGATGTGTTAGCCTATTCTGTTATTTGTATTTTATTCATGATTTTAATTGCTTCAAAACAAATAAATGTGAAGAAGAAATAGAAATTTCTCTAAAAGGGTTCTGACATTGTTGTAGCATATATATATATATATATAAATATATATATATAGCATAAATCAAGATAGGCTAATTCTCAAATCGCATACATGCATACCATATAGTATTCCAGATTAGTATGCGAGAAGATTAATATATCTCAAACCATAGTATGCTGAAAAAAGTATGCCAAAAGTTCCCAGATGATCTACTATTTCTGGCAACTCTATAGAGTGATTATATGCAAAAAAAAATCAAGGGAAAAAAAAATGCTAAATAATTGTTGTTGAACAATGGATTGTGAAAATATGTAATCACTCTATAGAGTCTCCTGAACATTTCCTACAATACATTCACTGCGGCGTATAGAATAGTTTTTTCTGTATAGGGCAATATGTATTTCATATCCATTGAGTTACATTGTGACCAATGGTATGGGCGGAGTAAATTGCCAGCAACAATTGAATATACATAGTGCCCCTTGATTTTTTAGCATATAATCACTCTTTCCACTCTCCTGAACATTTCCTACAATACATTTTTACAATATACACTATGCAAAGTAGCATAATAGATTCATTAAATAGTATTAAGTTCACGTTTTATCGCAGACCTTAATTTTGAAGGCAAAATTCGAAAACCGGAAGTCTTATTGTTGCTACGGGAATCTCTAATGTTGCCAGCATGACACTTGCCATCAACGTACTGTGAATTTTAGCTGTTAATGTAACGGAGTACAGTTACTGTTTTACTTGAAACGGATTACCTGTACTCCCCAACGCTGATTACAGTCTGAAGCAATTATATAGTATTTAAAGGGCTGCTCACTTCTGAATATAGACTGGAGTAAGATTTAAATTGGAGTGAGATTTAATTGCTCTGGGGATTCAACCCCAGGGCAATATCTTGAAGCTAACTTCCTACAATTGTACATGCAGTTGCGAGAAAAATGTTGTGATCCATTTTGAATTATCTTCATAAATGGCTCCAAAATATAGTTGGATAGACAGTGTGATTTCAATAATAATGCACAGAAATGTGTACTTTTACATGTCTTTAACGCATTGGTCAAAATAAATTGCACAGGGGAGGGTATATCTGCAGACCGCAAGTCAGGGGCATAACTTAATATGGGGGTTCCTTAATATTAAGTTACGCCAATTGACGGTTTCCATTGGTGTGGTGTTTTTGAGTTGGCCCTCCAGGGAATCGCCAAGCTCATGGATGAATCAAATATTGCTAGTGGTGACGTGACAGCCTTCAGGATGTTTGCTCTGCGGGTCCGCTCATTAGTCAGTATGTTGCAGCTGGGACGGAAAGGTCATGGAACTGGAGTGCGGGTCCCATGCAACCGCAAGCATCTACTTACAGTATCTCACAAAAGTGAGTACACCCCTCACATTTTTGCAAATATTTGATTATACCTTTTCATGTGACAACACTGAAGAAATGACACTTTACTACAATGTAAAGTAGTGAGTGTACAGCTTGTATAACAGTGTACATTTGCTGTCCCCTCAAAATAACTCAACACACAGCCATTAATGTTTAAACCGCTGGCAACAAAAGTGAGTACACCCCTAAGTGAAAATGTCCAAATTGAGCCCAATTTGCCATTTTCCCTCCCCAGTGTCATGTGACTCGTTAGTGCTACAGGGTCTCAGGTGTGAATGGGGAGCAGGTGTGTTAAATTTGGTATCCCTCATACTGGTCACTGGAAGTTCAACATGGCACCTCATGGCGAAGAACTCTCTGAGGATCTGAAAAAAAGAATTGTTGCTCTACACAAAGATGGCCTAGGCTATAGGAAGATTGCTAAGACCCTGAAACTGAGCTGCAGCACGGTGGCCACGACCATACAGCGGTTTACCAGGACAGGTTCCACTCAGAACAGGCCTCGCCACGGTTGACCAAAGAAGTTGAGTGCACGTGCTCAGCGTCATATCCAGAGGTTGTCTTTGGGAAATAGACGTATGAGTACTGCCAGCATTGCTGCAGAGGTTGAAGGGGTGGGGGGTCAGCCTGTCAGTGCTCAGACCACTATTCTTCTCCATGCTGCAGCCCAGCAGCTAGGTTTAGATGGTCAGCCTGAAGAACTGGCCCTCCATACCGTGAGGCGAGACCTAAACTTCCTACAAGGAGTCAAGGTATCCTTCACTGGTTCCCCTGCCAGTCAGCCTTCTACAGTCTTTCAGATTCAAGGAGCCTTTACTGCGGAACTGCTGGGATTAGCTGAACACACGCACCCTTTGAGCGCTCTCCAGCGCAGGTATCGCCATTTATGTGGTCTGCCCTCGCAACAGATCGACTCCGTCCAGCCAGTACTGCTCATTGGGTCAGACTACCCACACCTCATCACGCCTATCGAGCCAGTATGCCTGGGTCCCCCCAGCAAGAACTGCTGCAATCAGGACCCATTTAGGTTGGAAGCTGCAAGGCCCTACACAGGAAGTCCAGCATTGTCTCCTAGAGCAGGTGTGCCTCTTCACGACTACACCCGCATCGTCAGCTGACCTGCACCAACAAGTAGAGAGGCTATGGCAATTGGATGTGCTCCCTTATCAAAGCGAGAAGGTCATCACCAGATCAAGGCAAGACAAAGAGGCGATTGCTCTACTTGAATCAAAGACTGTTAGAGTTACCGTCGATGGAGTTGCCAGGTATGCCACACCTCTCCTTCGGGTGAAGAACATGCCGTCTCTGCGTGCACCCAAGGAAGCTGCTCTACCACTACTCCGAGGAACAGAGTGAAGATTAGCCAAGGATCCCGACCAAGCAGCTTCCTACCAGGCAGAGATCAACAAGTTAGAGCAGGCTGGTTATGCCTTGGTGATAAGTCCTGAAGCTGTGAAGCAGACACCCGAGGCTTGGTATATTCCACATAACATGACTCAACACAATGGTAAGAACAGAGTCGTCTTCAACTGCTCGTTCCAGTACAAAGGGGACAACCTTAAAACCAGTTACTGCTACCCGGACCGACTTTTGGTCCTTCCCTGCTGGCTGTATTACTAAGGTTCCGAGAGCGCATGGTGGCTATTAGTAGTGACATAACAGTAGTGACATACTTCCTGAAGATCGATCTCTGCTGAGATTCCTCTGGAGAGACCTCAAGAGGGAAGTGCCGCCCCAGGTGTATGAGTGGCAGGTCCTCCCTTTTGGCACAACGTGTAGCCCATATTGTGCAACGTTCACACTGCAAAAGCATGTCATAGACCATAGTCAGCCAGGAGAAGATGTCCGTGAGACCATCGGAAGTCCTATGTGGACAACTGCCTGAAAAGCCTTAGTTCGACAGAAGAGGCCAGGGCTCTGGTGACAAAACTAAAGCCGCGTTTCCACCAAAAACTTTGGGTCCCAGGAACTGCTACTCAAGGAACTAAAGGGTACCTTCAGCCCACTGTTGTGTGCGTTTCCACCGCGGTCTAAAGACCCGCGAAGATTAGACAAATTAGTCTGCTGACATATTCACCATACGCTACACAAAGCAACTGACAGGCACCTTTATTATTTATGCGACACTGCAACATAACAGCAACCATGGAGGAGATTCAAGTTGTGTTGATCATGATTTATTGGTTTGCAAATGTGGTCATTGAGTCAACGGTGGAAAAGAGATGAGCAGTAGTTGCAAAGTGGGTTCAAAATGCCCGAAATGCTAGACGAGTTGCAATACAAATAAAGTGAATTCATTTTACGAGTTATCGCTGAGATTGTCCATGAGATGACTGAGACGGATTTGCGCCATCGTGCACAAAGAACAAGAATGGTAAGATTTATTTAGTAGGCCTATTTACATTTAAGTAAATCACAATTGCGAACAATGTTATTGTAAGCTACATCGACTTATTATTGGCACCTTTTTGTGTGTTTCAGATATGCGATTACTACAGAATGCATCGTGTTTCTCCATCTGTTTGGGTACACAATATAACAAGTGGTGGGAAACCATGGTTCCAACTTTCACCGAGGCCCAGTGGATAAAGAATTTCCATATGTATAAGGACACGTTTCTGTAACTGTGCCATCGATTGCAACCATAACTGGGGAGACATGACACCGCTGTTGTGTACCCATTCAAAAAAAGGATTGCCATTGCACTGTGGAAACCTGCGACCAACTCAGAGTACAGGGGAGCATTTCTCATTTGGAGTCGGCATTACTACGGTGTGTCACTGTACACAATTTCTGCAAACGTTGAGAATGCTTTTGGTAGACTGAAGGGCAGATGGAGGTGCTTGTTAAAACGAAATGACCGCACCATGGTCAAATCCATGGTGATAGCATGTTGTGTTCTGCATAACCTCTGTGAAATGAATGGTGATGAGTACGGAGAAGAATGGGGTGTCACTGCATTAAATCAGCCTGACAGGACACCCCCATCCACTGTAGAGGCCAATGGGCTAGACACATGTACAGGTCTGAAGTAAATCATTAGACCTGTACATGCATATATTTTGGTTGACGTGCTGCACGCTGCTTGCTGTTACCTACCTGGCTACCTGCCAAACTTTTTCGAATTTACTCTTTGTAAACTAATTGGTTAAATTCTACTTTAAGAGTTTACCAACGCAATATTTTTATCTGTTGACCTTTTTACCCAACTTTTCTACACCGGGACTCTATTTGGACATAATTAACGGAACTACTCACTCCT
>JACXGI010007840.1:0-14483 GCA_016801175.1 Esox masquinongy
GATCCTAAATCAGTGTCTCATCATCATGGTGGGTTAATTATAGTTAGAGATGAAGACAGTAAACTGATCCTAAATCAGTGTCTCATCAGTGTGACGTCTCACCAGCGTCGGGCGGCAGGTAGAAGTTGAAGATGGCGATGCAGGTGATGAGGATACAGGGGATGATGATGTTGAAGACGTAGTAGAGGGGCTTCCTCTCGATGATCAGGTAGAAGGTGATGTCCTCGTACAACTCCGCGCGGTTCTCGTTCTTCCTGCTGGGCTGGTGGCGGATGTACCACTCACCGCTCTCTGAGGACAGCGCAGGGGCAGGCGGGGACCGGGGTGTTTTTGCAGACATTTTGAAAACATGCTTTAGGAGCCTTCCGCAGCCCTAGTTTCAAAGTCTGATTGTGTCGAACACAATTTTAATTAAACTTGCCCGGAGTGTCATTTCAGATTTGGAATTTGGGACTGTGGCATTGATTCTTTTGTCCAAGCTGGTGTGTTTAAACGGGCTAGTATTCGAACGGGATAGAGGACAGACTATGTTTGAATCCAGGCCACATCCTTACCACTGAAGCCCCCATCGTATTGAATCTCTCTGATCTCGCGGCCTTCTTCATCCAGGGCATACTGTAGGTCTATCTCTGATGAGTCGTAGGTCATGGAATGGAACACCATGGTGCAGTTCTGCCAATCAAATGGGAAGTACGTCACCTGGACATTGAAACAGGAAGAAGAGGTTGTGTTATGACACAGGAGGGAACAGACAGTCCGAGCGGACCATTCCATCACCCTTGCCATTGCTTAGAGGGTGCCTCCGTTCACACACGGTTTTCCCACCGTACTTGTGAGTTGGTTAAATCCCTTTCAGAATCCACCTGGTCGTGTCAATGGTCTAGATTCTGCCCGATGACTCCAGCTGCAGCTGTAACTATTTTTGTATCAATTTACATTTACCTCCAGAGAGTCACTGTCTTTAAGCGCAGGGATGATTTTGCACTGCAACCGTTACGAAAAGCACAGTGACATTTACATATACTCCCGACAAGTAGGTCTTTTTTGTTGGTCATCTGTACTTTGGAATATCTCGGTCAATAGTCGAGCCACCCCCAGCTCCTCGATTTCCTCCTAGGTTCCTTTCTAGGGCGTTTCACCGGGCCACTGTGCCACCATTTTCTCACCTTGACCCCACAGGAGCTGACGAAGAGGGCGGGTGGAGCCCAGGTCACCCGGCCAGTACTATAAGCCTGGATTGCAACATGGAGGGCCACATCAAACACGCCGTCATTGCTGCAGATAGATAGAGGGGGAGGGACGGAGGGTGTGGGGCGAGAAGGAAAGGGGGAGAGAAGAGAGAGGAATGGGGTAAAGCGGCGAGAGAAGGAGAAATGGTGGAGGGAGAAAACATGCTGTTCCTCCCAGGGTGTACGAGTGGAGGGGCTAGGAGAAGCTTGTAGACCCTATTAAACTCACGTCGCCTGACACAACAGAGACGTCATCCGCAATTAGACAGGCAGACTGAGCACCCGGTGTTCTGTACTCCGCGTGCTTTTATGGGCCCGGCATTACCGTAGGCTAGTGAAGGCCTGTCCTCGTGGCCGGGAAGCCTCTAAAACCCGGCGGCCGTGAAGGTGTTTTCAGAGATAAAACGACCCACATCGATGGCCCGCAGGTGGGCCCCCCGCGCGCGTACACCGGCAGGCGGCCACGCATACGTGCACACGCGCTCTAAGGGCGGAACTAGCGCGCGCTTGGGTGTGTGTGTCCCAGCTGGAGCGCTGTGTGAGGGGCTGCCACTGGCTGGGGGACTGGGCAGCCACGCCGCTTGGTAGCCTATAAAGCAGAGATGACTGGAGCGACGGGGAGGTTTACAGCCTCCACACTGAATGGCGTGCTCTCTGCGTGTCCACCTGCTGTCCTGAAGGCCAAAACTGTTGCACTTAAAGACATGCTGTGGAATGATAATGGCTACGAGCTGAAGCCATTAAAATACCACATTCACCCCAAATTGCTTCGGAGCTCTTTGTTTTACTGTTACTGCTCTGGCCACTCAGGGGCTCAATAGTTTTATATTATACTGGGTGTAGTATATACAGAATATTATAAAGCGGATGGCTCCAAGCCTGACCGCTGATTGGCTGAAAGCCATGGTATATCAGACCACGAGTCTGAACATCCGTTGAGTATGGGACCATAAGTGTGGAACATCCGTCGGAATGTTGATTTGCATGTTATTTAGTCCAAAGCAACTGTACATCATTATTTAGTCCAAAGCAACTGTATTTGTATGGATGGAGCCTGCGGGAATTGAACCCATGAACCGGCCATGGCCAGTGCCTTGCTCAATCATCGGAGCTTAATACAATCACTCATAATAGGTTCTTACTTGTTGATGAGTACAATGTCAGGCAGCCAGACCTTCCCAGCAGGAAGTCGCATCACCTCAATACCATCATGGTCTTTAGGGTTCCACGAGAGACGGTGGTCAGTCCACTCCTGGGAACAAAGGGGGTGTGTGTGTGTGTGTGTGTGTATGTGTGTGTGTGTGTGTCAGAAAGAGAGATGGACAGACGGACAAACAAACAGATCACTCAGGAAAGAAGGGAGCAATGAGGAAGACAGAGCAATGTGAGGGAGGTACAGAAAAGAGAAGGCATGAGACAGAAAGAGACAGACAAACAGAGACAGAAAAAGAGAGAGACAGACGGGAAACACAAAGAGAGACAGAAACACAAATAATATCAATATATTGTTAGAATTATTGTTCCAAGCGTTCTTATTGTGTGCATGATTTGTTTTACAGTGTGACATGTCAGCCTTATAAAGCTCTGATGATGTATGGAATGTTTTACATGAAAAAAACACTTCAAATGCAAGGGTTAGGGAAAACCCCACGGTAATTAATGTAGGAAAAGCAGTAAATAAATTAAACCCTAAGGAAACTATAGTGAACTTAGTAGTAAATATACAGTGAGGAATCAGAGAGGGAGTCAGAAAAAAAGGTCAGAGTGAAAGAGTCATAAAAAAGGTCAGATAGAATCAGCGAGAAAGAAATCAGAGACGAAGACAGTCAGAGAGAAAGGGGTCAGAGGAGGAGAGTCATAGAGAAAGAGGTCAGAGAGCGAGAGAGAGAGAGACAGAAAGGGAAAGAGTCAGAGAGAGAGTCAGAGATGTAGGGTCAGAGAGAGAGAGAGAGAGAGAGAGAGAGAGGGAGAGAGCCGGAAAGGAAGAGTCAGAGAGGGAGGGAGTCAGAGAGTGAGGGAGTCAGAAAGGGAGAGAGTCTGAGAGGGAGGGAGTCAGAGAAGGAGATATTCATGCACAAACCTACCAGGTTCATGATAACGATGGTGCTCATCTCTTCTGCTTTCATGTTCTACAGAGGGAACACACATTACTAAGCCAGTCTGAAGCACAACGTTCACTTAGAGTAAAGTTACAGCCCCAACATATGTGGTGGCCTTAGCCTAGAGGATTTGGGATAAATGACTGGAAATTTCTAAACAATCAAATGTCAGGAACAAAACAGGCATTGTAGTGATTGTGAAACACCGTAGGATGTGCTGGGTTTCTGTCCAGTACAACTGGAAATAGTGTGGATGTGTGCTCCCATTCTCTCTCATCCAGAAACCAGAAAGAGGTGCTGTTTAAGAATAGGGTAATCTTTAGGAAGAGGGTAGAGTTTAGGAAGAGGGTAGAGTTTAGGAAGAGGGTAGTGTTTAGGAAGAGGGTAATCTTTAGGAAGAGGGTAGAGTTTAGGAAGAGGGTAGAGTTTAGGATGAGGGTAGAGTTTAGGAAGAGGGTAGAGTTTAGGAAGAGGGCAGTGTTTAAGAATAGGGTAATGTTTAGTTAGAGGGTAGCGTTTAGTTAGAGTCTTGTGTTTAGGTACTGTTAGAAGGTTGAAGGGGTGGTTTAAGTGGTGGGGGTTAGCAGGAGTGGGTAACCACTTATCCCCTTACTGGTTAATGTTAGGTATGGGATAATGTAATCTGATCCCAGATCAGTGGTGAAAAGCAACAGTGAGTAGGGCTGGTGTGATTGTCCCTGACCAGAGGTACTGTATATAGCTGTAGTGTTGCAGTGGGCATGAACTGACCAGTCAGGCACTGCTATTTAAAACCTCCAGCGGAATGTCAGCTAGCTAGACAGCTGTCCTGGCCCCGGAGAAGAGAGAGGTGAGGAGGGTAGAGGGGGAAGGGAAGGAGGGGTGAACGCTGTTATAGGCCCTCTGTACAGACCTCTACACAGTCCTATCATTTACTCATTGACGTCCAGTGACCCCTTGGAAGTGTCATGTTAACTGGTATGTCGATGTAATGTTGCCAGTAAAGACGTGGTTGTGTGTGTGTGTTGGTGTGTGTGTTGGTGTGTGTGTTGGTGTGTGACTGGTCATGCCTTTCAAAGTGGGTCTGTTTTCAGAAGGCCCCACTCCAGAATGCAGGAAGGATGGCTGTGCAGACCCTTGTGACTTCCTTTCCAAAGTGAAACTGACCTTGATTGGAGAGGTAGCTCCTTAAACTCAGAACCCGTACACATGTGGAAAATGATTGACAGGTTCTTTAGAGGACATCAGTCCTTTCTGTTTAGTTTTTATGTAATCTTTTTGGCTGACGCTACGGTGATCCGTCTCCCAATCGCTTACGCTAGTTTTGCACGTTTTGCAACAGCTGTAAATTAAAAGCAACCTGTGCATTTAAAAAAATAACACATTTAAGATTTGGGCTCCAACAACGAATTGATAAAAATCAATAACATCGATAAAAATAGTTGTCAATGGATTTTACTGTTAGACAGAGATGAAAATTAAAAAACTGATAGATGGTGGAGACTGTGGTGCTCATCATTGTAACTTAGTCTACAGCAAGAGCCTGCTTATCAAAGAGCTTCGTATTAGTTTGGCATCATGCTGTAAGTTGTGTGTTTAAGTGAACAATCGTATACTCTGATGCATAGTTGAGTTGTGTAACGGTGGCCGTTGCTCCACTAATACTGATGGCTACTTGTGTGTGTTGAGGTGGTTTACGGTCGACCAGCACATTCTGCTAAGTGTTGGAAGTCAAAAGAATCCTGTTTAAAACAAATATGTTAAAAGTCCTGTTATTAGATTCTCAGCAAAGTCTTACCTTATTATCCTTACTCCTACTTGCTGCAATTTGGAGTGAATTCCAACACATGAAATCATACTAGTGTATACTATTTTTTTTTATTATTATTTATTATTCATCAAAACAATTTAGAATAGCACATTTCAAACATAAGGGTAAAACAGCTTTGTAAAAAAAAACGGTTGCTATTTATTTACACTAACGTTCAAAAGTTTGGAGTCACATAAAAAATGTCCTTGTTTTCCATGAAAGCATACATAAAATGAAAAACAGCTAAATGAATAGGAAAAATAGTAATTGACAATGTAAGAAAAAATGATTTTTGATTTTTAATTGAAATAATAATTGTCCTTCAAGCTTTGCATTCATTAACGAATCCTCCATTTGCAGCAATTACAGCCTTGCAGACCTTTGGCATTCTAGCTTGGTGAGGTAATCTGATTAGATTTCACTCCATGTGTCCTGAAGCACCTCACACAAGTTGGACTGGCATGATGGGCACTTCTTACGGTCAAGCTGCTGCCACAACAGCTCAGTAGGGTTGAGATCCGGTGACTGTGCTGGCCACTCCATTATTGACAGAATACCAGCAGACTGCTTCTACCCTAAATAGTTCTTGTATGGTTTGGAGCTGTGCTCTGGGTCATTGTCCTGTTGTAGGAGGAAATTGGCTCCAATCAAGCGCTGTCCACAGGGTATGGCATGACGATACAAAATTGTGTGATAGCATTCCTTTTTCAAGATCCATTTTGCCCTGTACAAATCTCCCACTTTACCACCACCAAAGCACCCCCAAACCATCACATTGCCTCCACCATGCTTGACAGACATTTTGTCTGTGTCTAACAAATGATCCGAACACCTCAAACCTAGATTTGTCTGTTCATAACACTTTTTTCCAATCTTCCTCTGTCCAGTGTCTGTGTTCTTTTGCCCAACTTAATCTTTGCTTTATATTGGCCAGTCTCAGATATGGGTTTTTCTTTGCAACTCTGCATACAAGGCCAGTTCCCCTCTTCACTGTTGACGGTGATATTATTGTTTTGCAGGTACTATTTAATGAAGCTGCCAGTTGAGGATGTTTCTCAAACTAGACACTAATGTATTTGTCCTCTTGCTCAGTTGTGCACCAGGGACCCCCACTCCTCTTTCTATTCTGGTTAGAGCCTGTTTGGTGTCCTGTGAAGGGAGTATTACACAGTATAGCATTACACAGCACAGTATGAAATGGCAATTTCTTGGCAATTTCTGGCATGGAATAGCCTTCATTTCTTAGAACAAGAATACTGATGAGTTTCAGAAGAAAGTTCTTTGTTTCTGGCAATTTTTTGCCCGTAATCGAACCCACAATTGCTGATTCTCCAGATACTCAACTAGTCATAAGATGGTCAGTTTTATTGCTTCTTTAATCACCACAACAGTTTTCAGCTGTTCAACAGTTTTCAACATAATTGCAAAAGGGTTTTCTAATGATCAGTTTTAAAGTGATCAACTTGGATTAGCAAACACAACGTGCCATTGGAACACAGGACTGATGGTTGCTGACAATGGTCCTCTGTACACCTATGTAGATATTCCATTGAAAATCTGCCGTTTCCAGTTACAGTAGTCATTTACAACATTAACAATGTCTACACTGTTCTGATCAACTTGATGTTATTTTAAGGGACAAAAAAATTGCTTTTCATTCGAAAACAAGGACATTTCTTAGTGACCCCATACTTTTGAACAGTAGTGTAAATAGACATAAATCCTTTTATTTTTTGCACATGCATTCTATTTGTTGTATGACTAATATCAAGTTGTTTTAAAGAGAACATTTTGCAAGATGACAAAAAACACTCAGCTAATGTATAATAAAAAAAAAACGTTCACTTAATCCTCGAATAGACTTATTATATTAATCAAAATAATAATTGACAGATTAATAAAATATAAAAATACTTGTTAGTTACAGCCCTACTGAAGATTCACATGAACGTTTATGATCACTTTGTTGGATGTACAGATCATAAGTTGAAGCCTAACACTGTAAGATTGTATTGTATTTTCTAATGTAGCCAATCATTTCGGCAATAGAACAATATCCCCACCTGACCCAGATAGTCAATTTAAAATAACAAAACAACAACAGCTGTGTTTGCTCTAATTGCACAACAGCACTACTAGGAAAGCAAGCAATAATATGTGAATCCCCTGCAAGGTACTATTATAAAATAGTAAACAAACCATTAACATGAAACAGAATATAGACTTCAGCAGTTGATAATGTCACCGTTACTCTAGCATCTAGTGTATGTGCGCTACATCTAAGAAACATCCAGACACCCGCCAAAGCTAAAAATGTACACAACGGTGTGTGTTTATGCATGGCGCCAAAGGCAGTGTGTGTTTATGCACACTTACCAGGCTAACGAAGGAGGACAGAATCATGCCAACCCGAACCACCACCTTGGCACCAGCCTTGGGCGCAGGGCGAACCTTCAGGTTGTAGTTGGTGAACAGGTCCTTCATCAGCTGCTTTTCTCCCTCCGATGCATCTGGACAGGAGGGGGGGGGATAGCATATTATAGGGGAGTGTTACTGGGTTAATAGATATTTACCTTAAATTACCAATTAAGGTTTTGCCTCCAGCCTTGTGGCACTGAGGCTACTGCTGGAATTCTTATTATGCATATCCTTTTGCTTTTGTTATTATTACTGGTTTAAAGGTGCATTCTGAAATGTATACAAATATTTTCCACACGTAGTATGGAAGTGAAAATATCACTCAGTGGGCCTAAACTGGTCTTTTAAAATCATCTTGGACTATGTCAGTGTCCAGATAAAGCAATGTCCTTGTACTGCTTTCCCTGCACACCTCAGTGGATAACGCAGCGCAAGCCTGGGTCGGCCTCCCGTGCACCTAGTCAATGTGTTTCTCAGTATGCCACCTGGGCCAAAGTTGCAATACTCAAAAAAGGCACCACACAAACAGAAGCTTGGATTTGTGGCTTGTTTCGTTAATACGGTCATTTCAGTTCATAAAACTTGTATGCATGAACTACTCATTGACACAGACCAAAATGTGAGGTTAAAAAAAATGAATCCCCATAGTTTGGAGAATGTATTTAAGTTACAAAACGGGTATGCCATGAGCAGCGCCACAGACGCTGTAACGAGTGAGACGCTCTCAGAGTTCCGCACAGCATCTGCCCATGTGATTCAGATTTGCTTCACACTGTTACAAAGTGGCACCCATGGCCGTTTACGTTTTATTGGGTTGCTACATTTTATGTCACCGATTTCATGTTGTTACACAATAAAATGAGGTCCAAGGAGGTGAGTAATTGTCAGAGCCATTGTAATCATATCAATGAGGCTACCTTGAACTGATTGAATATCTGGGCTGGTTTTAACTGACATGCTAAGCAGGCCTGGAACTGAATCCTATACTGGCTGTAGTTCTCCAGGGTCAGCCGAGCCAGCGTGTTGTCTAAAAATTTACCCCATACCTCCTGCTTCACATTGCTCTGACACAACATTTTATCCTTTTAACAACCGTCTTCCAAAACAGACAGCCAGACTCGGTGAGCAAATACTAGATGAAGTACTGTATTTTCCATGGCAACAGGCAAGTTTAATCAAAAAACGACTGAAAGGATTTCTAACAGAATTTTAGGACTGTTGAGAGTGCAGACCACGGTAAAATGAACCCGGTGGCCTTGTTACGCATCCAAACCCCCTAGCCTTGGCGAAACATCCGATATTGACATCCAGTTACACTTCCACACATTACTCCTGATTTCCGTCCTCTTGCGAAGGTTCACACTATTTATAACGGGCGAGTGAGGCGGCAGCAGCATTCATCATGTATCCCTACAAACCGACGCTCCCACAGGACCGGCTCTGACAGGGACAGATGACAACCGTCCCGCAGCAAGGCACCTCCATTAGCCAAGCACAGGCACAGACAGGCGTGGCGCTGGACAGCCGGCAGGCACAGAGACACTTGTAAAGCATTTAGCTTTGTTTCCGTTCCCTGTTAGGCTACGCTAAGTAGGCCACAAACTTAGTGGGACGGATGGATGGTTTAGAATGAATGTGGAAAAGGAATAGGCCAGGTTGTGTGTAAGCTACGGGCTTATCACCGATCAGACAGACAGAACCAATGATATAAGTCTAGAGACATCAGCCGCTGTGGTAATCAGTGACGTGCGGGGAGGTCTAAGTGAGGGTAGGCAACAAGGAAAACACTAAAATCTGAGTCTACTCACAATTCCGGTTGAACTCCCTAGCAAATCTATTTCTATTATGTGTCATTAGATTGGAAGTATACACGTTTTAAAGGGAACTTTACTGTCGTCCCATACACGTATCTATTGAGACTGCCCAGCACAATTCCTTATGCAAAGACATATTTTACTATATTGATCTCAGCATGTTTCCGTAACACATATCACCGGTTTCATCTGCATGACTCGCAAACTAAGCAATTGAGTGCGCGAGTAGCGGACGACTGCATAAGCAAAACATTTTCTAAAAACATGTCAGCAGAGACTATTTCTCACGGGTATGCTATGCATCATGTGGCCATTTACAAATTAATCCATTAAGCAAAATAGTAGCGTGTCTGACTTACAATCCAAAAACTTCCAAGTCTGAATCCAGTAAACAGTAAAAGTAAAAAAAAACTATTTGGCGGAAGTAGTAGCGAACAGTGAATGTCAAACTTTTTTTTATAAAAAATGTTAACATATATTTTTTTTGATAACTTACTAACTACAACATTAATAGTACAACTTTCAGAAAATGTATTGTGTAAACATGTATGACAGCCTATAATATAATTTCACTCTAAAATTAAAACCCTGGAGGTTATTCAAATTCTAAATAGTCAAGATACTGTAGTATTGATAGGCTCATTCAACAATGAGACCAACTGTTGAGATCCCGAAAACAGTTTGGGGACTTTCACCGACTGATTGAAGAGCCTATGCATTTAGGAAAGGAATTTCGTAGCTACTTTCATCTGGACCAAGGCCAATTCAATCAACGGTTGCAGATGGCAGAACCACGGACCAAAATGGACACCAAGTAGCGCGATTTCATTTGTCGCTTGGTCGTTTGTCTCCGGTAAGAAAAATGTAATTGATTTGTAGTGTTTAATACTGCAACTGAAAATAGGAACTAATCAATCTAAAGTAAAGGGCTTGTAATAAAGCCCATGTTATGTAACCGGCTTTCACAATTTTTATTGTGTTCAGTTTTTATGAGAAATGGAAGCTAGAGGGATGAAAAGTCTATAAAGTCTAAAAACTACATGGTTAGGTTAGCAAGCTGATAGATATCCAATAATAGGTAGCCAATGTAAGTAGCTACTTGACACATGCTCAGCGAAAATGATTCCATTTTATAAAAAACAGCATGCAACATCTGTGGAGAATCAATGCGTTCTAAGTAATTGCGTAGCTGCACAAAATGTTCTGCAAGCTTTCTGCTTTGACGCTGTAGGTATGATCCAGGCGTAAGAATTTGTGAACAATGGCTACTACGCAAGTGGCAATTGTTTGCATTCGCATGAATTTGGGGGAAAAGCAGAGCTTTTGCCCCCAACTTTTTGACGAGCAGAGCCCGCGGACGTTAGATGGAGCGCGACTGGTGGAAAGCGGTTTATCCAATACACTATCTGCGCACATATTTCTTGTGATTAAATCCACAAAATCAAAATGAAATTTTCTGGAGTAATTAAAATCAAATTTCTGTTGACAAATCAATAATCACTGTAGAAAAAAAAATATTTATTTGGAACACAATATCATACATTTCTTTTTATTCCAAAACCCCAGGGTAGGCACTACCTACCTTGCCAACCCAGAACACACGTCACTGGTGGTAACGGTAAAAGTAGTCCACACAAACACAGCTGTCATTTAGCAGATGCTATTATCCAGTGACTTGCAGGAGCGATACACAGGGACCTCAGAATCTGCTCATTGTAAAAACTTAATACTATTAGTATGTGATGCTCTAGTTTTCACCTGAAGATTTTCAAATGGAAATACAGTTTGCCTAGGTTGTAACTACCTAAGTACACAGTACATATTTAAGCAGGCCAAAATAATCAAATTAGTACTTCCAATGGTGTATGTAAATATTACTGAAATGTAAGTATGTATCAGTAAGTCAGAATAACTTTACTCACTGATTGCAGTTGCGAAAAAAGCCGAGTAATATGTAGGCTATACAGCTACATTTATTTCAGAGAAAAACGAATAAAATGCAGTTTACCCAAAGGCTAACCATGAAATTATATGCAACCAGCCCTCACATTATTAACAGCTGACAACACTTTAGTACTTTAGTATTACACAAGGTATGCATCACCTTGTCTTCACAACTTTGTTTAAATCTGAAGTCAATAACTTACCTCCCAGCTGGTAGAAGCCACACCAGCAACATGACAGCAGGAGCAAGTCCAGGGCCCTCATGGCGACCCACAAACCGACCGGCCTTCAAAACTATAAGAATATGTACTCTTTTACATAAAACATGTATACGTTTTAATGTCGTATGCGCGGTGTTGATCTCCAGTGCCAG
This sequence comes from Esox masquinongy, assembly GCA_016801175.1. NCBI lineage: Eukaryota > Metazoa > Chordata > Actinopteri > Esociformes > Esocidae > Esox > Esox masquinongy. The sequence goes on from JACXGI010007840.1 coordinate 11,667, forward strand.
TGTAAAAAAATCTGAGTGTTGTTGTCTGTCATTCAGACAGCTGAGCTCGAGCCAATTGCTGTCTGCTCAGATTACCTCCACGTGGGCGGGAGCACAGTCAAGTGCTCAAAGCACGACACGGTCAACGACACATTGGAGATTCATTCAAACTCTCTAATGGATTTAGCCTACCCAAGGCACATCCACATTTATGGCATGACTGTGCATCTAGCGTGGCGGTGTATCAAAACGTTTCCACTTTGATGTGTGACACAACATTACTTTCCCCAGGGGCGGATTTATAAGGCAGAAGAGGCAGATGCCTCAGGACTGACATTCTCGCGATGGCGTTAATTTCTAATTATTATTGTTGTAACAATTTAAAAAACTATAGGCTATCTACGCTCGAGGTCCGCGAATCCTCTCCTACCCCCTCATGGACTAGCCTAACCCGCAGCCGCAGGGACGAGATGTGCAGTTGACCATAAAACATCTACACTTGCATTGCTCACGCTCACGGCAATCAAACGTTTGCATTTTACCCAGCATCGGCTGCAACTAAAGTAGCTAGATATTAGCTATTAGCTACCCGCAGCCGCAGGGACGAGATGTGCAGTTGACCATAAAAGTCTTGACTTTTTAAGACTATTTAGTTCCAGTCGTTTTACAGTAGGTTAAATAACAACTATCTATCATGTGAGCACTTTCAGAAACTTAGAAAATATGACACGTTTTAGAACTGATCATTCGTTTTGTGTTGGCTAATGAATAACATTTACTAGCTAATTAATGGATTTAACAGATATGCACTGCTGTGTAATCAAATCCAAACAATGTAATCGTTTCGGAGGTTGATACAGTTCGTGAATGATACATCTACACTTGCATTGCTCACGCTCACGGCAATCAAACGTTTGCATTTTACCCAGCATCGGCTGCAACTAAAGTAGCTAGATATTAGCTAATATTTAGTTATGAAACGTTACAAAGGCTTACAGAATACTTAATTAGGCCTACTTATTAAGGCGTTAGGGCCCTTTATTTCGGGTAGTCTGATTAAGTAAACAGTGGTCCATCCTTTTTCAAATTTGGTGAGTGCAGATGACTTCATGTAACTTAACGGAAATCATCAACAGGATCCTTGTTTCCCGTGGCTGTTAGCTCGCAACAACGTATTTAATTCTATAAATGTAGCTCTTGGGCTGAAATGGTTGTGGACCTCTGTATTCCAAATAGGCATATAATATTATTAATATGAATTTCTTATGAATCAATATTGTGGCTTTTAAGCAACAAACTCTAGTGGGTTACACAGATTGTTACTTCGAAAGGACTTTTGACAAAATACCTGATCACGGCAGATCTCTGCTTTTAAATAGCAAAAATATACAGGCCTATGCTTATATATCTGTGAGTCCTACAGACATGTCAGTTATGTCAATCACAAATCAGTGATTAAGGTTTATTTACCTTTGAAAGGATAGCTGAGGCCAAAGGTTGCGTATGGTTGATTAAAATACACTTATATGACAGAGAGTCATCTGGATATATTGACTGGTCTTGCTTCTCTTTTAAACAAGGTCTGCTGTGCTGGGTCCATTTTCGCCGGCTGCTTTCCCACCAGGTCCTGTTTGATGCGGAGACAAAAGCCCCAAAGGTACCTACAACATATGTTGCCACTGCTCTATGCCCATCCACACCGCAGTTGCACCTGTCAGAAAGTCCATGCATACCGTTGGTAGCATCTGGAGCTCCACAAATTAAATGAGCATTTTGAAGCTAATTATCAAGAACTTGCTACTGGTGTCGACTAATCACCTAGTCACAGGGTGTACTTTTATAAAGAGTCCTTCAATTTAAAGACAGGAATATCTTGGTGCCATCTTTTCACACGTCTTTGATATCCCCTAATGAATACAATCAAGTTATGTAAAATTAGATTTGTCTCGTGTAGTTCAGTTGGTATAGCAGTGTGCATTAAACGCAAGGATAATGGTGTGTTGAATTCCCATGGTAGGCCAGGAGGAAAGAAATATGCTGCCCATCTTGAGACAACATATAATTTATTTTCTTGCAAAATTCAAAATAGCAGAAAATATCTGGCAGAGCTTGTTGGTTCATGCGCCAGATTTGTTCGTTTTGACGAGAGTAACCTATTTACACTATTGTATGTCTTCAGGTCAAACATGGGTTTGGCTCCCCAATTTAGTGATGTCCAATACGTAATTAAGGCCCTGCTTCTTTGCTGCAACTCCCGGCAGACTCGGAACAGTTGATGTCGAGATGTCTCTCAAACCGCATCCAATGCCGTTATGTTTCTTATTGCACTGCTCGCTCAACCAGGAAGTCTAGGCCGGAATCCTTATTTGCTGAAAGGAACGCACACTCAAGACTTCTGCTTTGAGCTCACGGGTGTCCAAGCCACCATAATGAGTTGATAAAGTATGAAGAGGAAAGGTAACCATATTCAATTATTACCGCCACCAAACTTGGACAGTGCCAGCCAATTGCAATGCCTCCTGAACCCTGGGCTCATTTGCTAGCAGTTTTTGAACCCTGGTCACGCAATGACGCAGTTAACTGTGACATAACAACTTTACCGGTGTGCCATTCAGGGGCGCCAAAGTTGGCATTTTAAATCACTTCTTATGGTGCCACCATCAGTGTTGATTTATAATGCATTTCCATGACAGTGTGTAGTAAGACATCATTCCCCCAAATGGTTTTTAAGATATAGTGTGTAACGTATGCATATACGGATTAAAACGGATCCCTAATCCTCTCCCCTATTCAACTTTAGTGGACAATCAGGTTATTGATTATTCAGATATGACCATT
>JACXGI010007840.1:14583-35983 GCA_016801175.1 Esox masquinongy
GTATGAGGGAAGAAGGGGGGGAAGGAGAGGGTGTGTATGAGGGAAGAAGGGGTGTGTGTTCATGGGGAAGGGGGTGTCGGGGTGGGGTAAAGGGAGGGGGAACAATTATAGGACTCCTTGTCTTTCTTTTTTGATGTCCAGTAAATGTCGGGCGCATGCATGCTTTTAGTAATTTCAATCTGTGACTCTCTCCCCTGCTGTAGGTTATAGTGCTAAAACAACCATCAATAGATACAACTTTATTACTTTGTTTTCCTATTCCATTCTTTTTTATATGGTCCATGTTTCAGTGTCAGGCTCTCAAACAGGCACAGTGTTGTTATTCCCTTGGTGTGCAACAGAGGGCGCACTGTGACGCTCAACCACACACGCTGCCACCTTACAGTACCACTGTTATTACTGTCCCATTGTTTTGGTACAAAAATAGTGTCATTGTGGCTTTTTAGTTAGTTGGAAGACTGAAGCACTGTTTTTCTGTATTGGAAGACAAGAAAAATTAGTATGGAGATTTTCTTAAAATCCTTTTTTGGAAGACTTCATCATCATCACAATAACTTGGATCATCCATGCAGTATAAAACTCTAGGGAGCTCCCGTGGAGAAAGAAGACCCCTTGAACGACCGCAGAATCACACACCTGTGTTATACTGTGTGTGTGAATTTGTGTGTGTGACAGAAAGAGAGAGAGAGAGAGAGAGAGACAGTGAATTTGCAGTTTGCATGCTGCTGGAGAGCCAATTAGATTCCACTCCAGGTTCATAGTTCAGCGGTCATTCAGATTGATTGACAGATCTATAACCGTGGTGAGGGATTCTGGGGCTCCGGAAGACATAGCGAAGAGGTGAATATCCTTCCATCTTTTCACTCTTTCTCGCACTATTGTTTTACTTTTCATCGTTGGGCTGAGGGTGGCACAGCTCAGAGTCTGATTGAAAACCAGTCATGGATATGTATTCAAAGACAAAAATAAATAAATACGAAAAGGACATGACATAGTCCGTGCAACTCTCTAGCTCCAATTCAGTCCACAGAATTGCACAGCAGGACATTCTTCACAGCAGTCAGGATAACCCTGACACCATACCCCGACGACAATCAAATGGCACGCGATCAATCTTAATCTTTACTAACCAAACCCTACTTTAATTAAAAAACAGTAATCATTTTCCCCTAAAGTACAGTTTACATAGAGTCACAACCACTGTGTCCCCTCATACCAGTACTCGCCATGCACTATCAAATACTATTATTATTTATATTTTTTTGCAAACATTTTTGGTTTGCCTGAGTTGTTAGATGGAGAGCCAGGCCTCATTGGGCTCCATGGTGTCAGACAAGCGATCAAACCCATGCACATCATCTCAGATTATTTGGAATAGTATTTGACCCTAGTTTCTGGCACGCCGTACATCCGGGGTGGGGTTGCTCCCCAGCTTAGCTCCCATTTTGAAGGTGACCTCTGTGATTCACATCTGCGCTGGCCCGGCACCGACTACATGCAGAAGTGCTGCGTGTGCACTGCAGATGTGCTTCAGCCGAGGACTGCGCCATCACTCGGAGAGCTATCGGGGAGAGTGGAGATGGCTGGGTGCCGGTGGTATTTCAGAATTAAACTCGGGACTGGTTTGGGTTGGGGCTTCCCTAGAAAAATGATTTTGTCATTAAGCAGCTTCAGAGTCAGAATGCCTGAGAACGGGACCATCCGTTGTTTTTGTAATGCATGTGTGTTTCTCTCACATTTTTTTTTTGTGTGTGTGTCTCTTTTCTACTGCATTGCAGATGTGGGAAGAAGGACTACACCCCAAAGTACCACAGTCAGACACGGAACAGCCACACCACCAACAAACAAACAGGGCAAGACATTAGAAAAATGACGGATGTGATAAAACAGCACAATTAGCTTTTTGTTTGCTAGGCCGTGTAAAGCTCTCTGATAGATCATCTGTGTTGCATCTTTTAATGAAGTATGTTATGTTCTGCCTGGAGGACCAGCACTCATTGATTTGGCTTCTTGATGTATTTCGTTCATTACTCTCACATATGTACACATGCATGCATGCACACACACACGCACGCGCGTGCGTGCACGCGCGCACACAGGCAGATTGGACAAACATATTTTCACACTTTCATTACACGTATGTACTTTAGAAGGCACACACACACACACACACACAGCCTCTGCCTAGGGCTGAAGCAATGTTGTGTTAGGGAGATGGATCAGAAGAGGAACTGAAACATCAAAGTGTGGCATGACCTCTTTCTCTCTCTCCCTCTACCTCTAACTATTTTTGTGTTTCTCTCACTCTGTCTTTCTCTCTCTACCACTCTAAGTAACTATTTTTGTGTTTCCCTTTGTGTCTCTTGCTGTGTCTCGCCATCCATCTCTCCGGAGTGCTCCAGTACTCTAGAAGACGTACACAGGGAGGTGAAGGGTCCTGATTGAGAGAGGTTGAGCATTCAGACGGGGGGAGGCAGCGGGGGAGGCGAAGTGAGATTAAGGCCCCTGGGAAGCAAAGGCAGACTGAGTCTGAAATGTAGCCCTGCACTGGACCTCTTCCTCTTAACCGTGTTTACTAACTATGTCTCGCAGACACACAGACAAACACACACACAAACAAACAGACAAACAAACAGACAGACACACACAAACGCACATCTAAATGCCTTAATCTAACCATGCGTAACCATGTACAAACTCTTCTATTTAACATTCAGGACGACTGATATTCATATATTATATGTGGTAGGCTCTCCAAAGGGATGATATTTAGCATTTTAAATCGAATCCAGGGATATTTTATGGGGAGCTTAGCAGCTGTAAATCCAAGACTGGATCTTTCTGATCATTTTATGTAGTCTGGTAAAACACAGGATTGAGAGATAAAGCAGATAAGCAAGAGATGAATGGATGTCTTTAGAGCCAATGATTCTTGTTAAATGACTTGAAGTGATAGCAGACTGCCTGAAGCAAGGCGGGGGATCTGGAGAGACGTGGTGGGAAAGAAAGAGGCGTGCCTCTGTTCTTGGATTCAACACTTCAGTGGTCCAAGAATCAATTTTATAACACGGCAGAAACACACGGCAGCCCACACGCTTACGCACTCTCACCCTTTTGTCAGTGGATAAAAAAACATCTCTTTCCAATTTATAGACGTCTTTAAAGTCAAGCCGCTGTGCATTTAACAAATGAAGATCAAGTGCACTGCAAACCTAAATCACAGGGACTATCTATGTTCTAAAACAACACTGTACACTCTTAAAACAAATGGTTCCAAAAGGGATATTTGGCTGTCCCTACTGAGCACCCATTTGAATAACCATTTTTTGGTTCCATGTAGAACCTGCTGGGATTCTTGATGGAATCCGGTAGGGTTACACTTTCAGTTTTGGAAACTTCCCCCCAAAAGTGTATATCATATGTATGCAATGCTATGTGCTTTTCTGTAGCATTACCACTTCCAATAACCTATTGGACGCTACCCCATCGTCATTATTGCAGCCCACGCGCCGATGTGAATAACCAAACACCAGTTGGTCGAATACTTTCGAGTGCCATTAAAAAACAAAGACTTGAATTGTATTTCTGCTGCCCTTAATCTGTGCTCACATGCCATTATGTGCGGTTTCGATTCTGAATAAGACCGGAGCATCTCTCGTTGTGGCTGTGATATCAGACGGGGAATCTCACAGCTACACCAGGTTAGGGCCAAATGCACAGTCCACAGTCTATTCCAGTGCTGCATTGAGACATCACACTCACTGTAAACTGGCCCTTCCATAACCACTTAAGTTAACCGAGCTGCATCCTATGGGACATATGTGCTCAATGCTTGTGCCATCATACATATTTTATACATACATGAATACATATTCATAACTATCTTTCTCCAACCATCGAGGGATCAGAACAGATAAAAATGGGATTGAATTTGCTGTTAAATAGCACCTATCCCTACATGAACTCAAAGGCAGCCTTATGAACACACGCAGACACTCAAACACCCCCTTATGGACACACGCCAACCATATGTGATATGTAATAACGCTGACATAGACACACACACACACACTGTCATTTGGTAGATACTGTATTATAATCTCAAGTAGAAGAGGACAGTCCTCTTATCCATTGCTCAGGAACTGGTGGATACAGATTTTGTCATTATGTTATCTTCTTGATTATCTGCTGTAGTTGTACTTAACGATCACAACAACATTAAGTCCGTACATACTACTGCAATAGTCAGGTATTTAGCAGTCACAACAAAATGATCTCCATTAATTATCTGCTGTAGTCAGGTACCTAGCAGTCACAAAAAAATGATCTCCATGAATTATCTGCTATAGTCAGGTACCTAGCAGTCACAACAAAATGATCTCCATGAATTATCTGCTAATGTCAGGTACCTAGCAGTCACAACAACAGCTTAGCATTAGCCATAACTCCATATACTACTCTCTCTCTCACTCTCTCTATACATATATATGTATATATATATATATATATATATGTGTGTATTAGCATATATATATATATATATATATATATATATATATATATAATTAGCATTATATATATGTATGCTATAATTAGCATATATAATTAGCATATATGTATATACAGAGAGAAACAAACACACTGTCAGTCTTTCTTCCAATATAAAGATAAGTTGAAATTGATCAATGTATTAGGCGTCCACAATTCTCTGTTAATATTACAGAACCTTTGTTTTTGATTCAGAACCTAATATATCATTTTAAATCAGAAAATAAACATAAATGGCACTAACAGAATTGTTGACACCCTTGACTCAGTATTTGGTGGGACAGCCTTTGTCCAAAATAACTGCAATAAAGCACTTCCTATAGCCGTGAATGAGCTTGAATGAGCTTCCTGCACCTCTGTACTGGCAGGTTTGCCCTCTTGTCTTTTGCAAACTCATTTTATTTGAAGGGTGCCTCCTAACTGTTGTTTACAGATCTCGCCACCGGTTTTCAATAGGATTTAGATCTGGACTCATTGCTGACAACTTCACAATAGTTGATTATTTTTTATTGAACCATCCTGGGTGGTTTGTGAAGTGTTTAGGGTTATTATCCTGCTGGAAGACCTAGGACCTTTCAAGGAGACCTAGCTTTCTGACACTGAGTCAGAAAGCTATGCACACCCAATTCATGAGAAGGCAAGGCAACCCCAAAACCTCCCTGAACATGTTTGACTGTGGGGAATGTGTTTTTTTTCTGTAAGCTTAGAGACAGTCTGCTTTACCAAAAAGCTCTAATTTGTCATCATTTGTCCAAAGAAATATTTCCCAGAAGGATAGTGGAATGTTCAGGGTTGTTTTTTGCAAATTGAGATTTTCCCAGAAGGATAGTGGAAGAGATATTGTGCAGGAAGCTCATTCATAGATGTTCATGTTGCAGGCACCTGCAACTCACCAAGTTCAGTTCCAAAGTAAAGGAGAATTGATTGAAATCTATTGCTTCTAGTTCTAGAATGTGCCAATAATACGGTCCATTTTAGCATATCTTCATGGAGAAAGCTACGATTTAGTATATTTTTCAGATTGTTTGGCTTTGTTCAACTGCAATCCAAAGAAATACAAATCTGGTTTCTAAAACTGTGAAAGTCCCGGGCCATCACACCTGCCCCGGGACTGCAAATTGGGGTCGTTGAACGCAGCCCAGCTGCAATCTTTGAACGAAGATCATCTGCCACCCCATGACGAGGCACACTTGCCCCCAATCGGGTCACGTTAGAGGGAGGATAAAAGGGCCCCCAGGAAAGCAGCTACAGGGAGTGGAAGAATAGAGTGATGCTGTACCCTGCCCTGCAGGTTTTTAAGGTTCAGTTTTGATTACGTTTCTTCAACTGCTTTCCGTTTATAAATTCCCTCCAGGGCCCAGAACTCTGGCACCGTGTCTGTTCCCTGTGTCTCTCCCTGTTACTCTAAATACGCTACTAGTTATATGAGAATACTTGGGATGAACCCAAAAACAGACATTGGGGGACACAATATATTGCAACAAAGATTTACATAGCCCTTAAAAGAAAACAGTAAAATCACAGGATTCATGGCTATTTCTCATATGTCCCCATTTATGGGTTCACTGACCTGCTTCACCATTTATTTGTTTCACACACCACTGGAAGCCCTCCTGTCCGCCATCTCCTGTCCCCCATCACACTCTTTCCTCTTCTCTCTCCTCTCCCCCATTTGTATTTTCCTCTCCTCTTCTCTCTTCCTCTCCCCATCCCCTCCACTTCCCTTTTTCCTCCCCTCCTGATCTCCTCCTCTTCTTCTCTCCTCTACCCTTCTGACAGTCTCTTATTTAGTCCTAATGTGAGGAAGAAGGAATCTTCCCAGAGACTCATGTTCTTAGAAGCTTTCTGTAATTGGACATGCTTGGAATTAGCTTGTGGAATCAGTCAGTCAGGCATGGCGTGTCATGCCTGTGTGAGTGTGTGTTAATGTATGCGTGTAGGTTCCACTCCCAGGGAGACTGGCCGAATACATGAAAGTGAAGACCTATGTAATTACTTAATTGAAGTTATTAGTCTGAACTCGTGGTAGTGTTAATTGCGGTAGTAGACAAAGACAGACACCCAAGAGGCCTTTGTCGTCTACTTTTGGAAACATATGAAGGTGGACTGTTCAACATGGGCCCTGGAGCAACAGAAAACGGTGGTATTTATACACAGGTCACAAACCTCCACAACAGTGTATATATGTGTGTGTGTGTTGGGGTGGGGGGGGGGTCACCGAGTCTGAGACAGGGACCACTGTCGTAAGTCCCAGAATTCTCTCTGAATCTTCGTTGCTTAATTCCTCTCCTCAGGCTTGACAAACTTGCCTGCACTCTCTAAACCAGTCGCCTCCCGTTCCACTCTGCCCCAGCTATGTTTACCTTCCAAACAGAACCACTGGGATCTGATGGGACCTGCCATCTGAAATTCTCCCAGAGCTCCAGTCTCTCCCAGCAACACATCAGTGTAAAAACACTAATCATAGAATCAATCAAACTGGCAGAATGATTTGCTGTGAAACAATTATTGCTTGGCTTTTCTTTCAGCTTCTTAAAGCTGTACTCATCCCTATCAGAGCAAATCATCAATCCCTTGACTATCAGGTCTTTGCAGCGTTGTTCTACAATATGTTCTAAGTTATTGTTTTTGCTAGTGTGGAAACTCTGACCGATTCATTTACAGCCTGCTAATCATCGATGGCTTGATCTGACATGGATTCCCTCAAGCGAACCAGGAAACCTCGCCTGAATGGACCGGTGCCTCCATAAGACGCAGTGCCTGAAAACGTACGATTGGATTTCATCCGGGTCTATAGGATATTTAAATGATCCAGTGTAGGAGAGATTCAGCGCACACAAATGGAAAAAGAGAACAAGAGAAACCAGCATGGAACCAGGAAGTTGACAGTTCCTTAAGGATTTCGCCAGCAGAAACTGACATACACCCACAGGCTGAAAGACTGTAGCCCTGAAGAAACAGTCGATCCCCGCCAGAGCTGAGCCGATGTAGTGTTGCTAGTACGCTGGAGTGCCAGGCTAGGAAGACGGGAACTAATCATCATGCACATGGACACACAGGCTACCGGATCTAAACCATCTCACTGATTATATCGTCATCGTTTCATCAAGGCCTGAGCAAACTGTCACTGCTCCCTGCAGGACGCGCTTGTTTGCGCGCATGTGCACGCGCGTGTATGTGTGTGCGTGTGTGTGTTTGTATGTCGTTGAGTGCAGTGGGGAGTGGGTTTTCTTTCCAGTGGTCGTGGTAGATGTTGATCTGTGAAACCGACTGTTAACAGCCCCGGAGAGCAAGATTTTCTTGTGCTGCCGAGTGGAAAATTTACTCTGTGTTACAAACTAATCAAATTGCAGAAAAGGTGAACACTTTTCTTTCTTTGTAAAAAAAACAAAAAAAAACACGAAATAACACTACATCATGGCTTCGATGTGGAGGAGATACTGTAGCCACGGTGACATAAATAGAAGAAGTGGTAAAAGATGCTCAGAGAACTAAAGGGTGTTCGCTGATGCATCCAAAGTGACCCCCTATCTCCTTGATAGTGTAGAGAACAGGGTGACATTTGAAATCTTCCATTAGTATGGCTGCAACCTGTGGGAGTACTGAATGGAAGGCCCCCTCCAAGTGCTGCTAAGCGGGGAAGGAGAGAAGCGTTGGACCAGACTCTTCTTTGGAATAACAACAGGAAGACTTCCCTTGGATGCTGAAGTGTCTCTTCTTATGTGGTTGTAGCAATGGTTTTGACGTAGCCACGTTACAAAACACCGCGTTTCCACTTCACATGTTTATTGCTCTGAACTCCCAGACTCTTCAAGGGGCGCGCTGGAAAAGAGAAGCGTCAGGGCTGCGGGGTTGTGTGTGTGTGTGTTTTGGGGGGCACCATGTCTTAAAAGAAAGGTTTCATTGGCCTTTATTTCCCCACCCCCTTCACTGTTGCGTGCTGGGAAATTGAGTTCTTCGAAGCTATGGTCGCCGTAACTCCGTTGTTTCCCTGTAGTTCCTGAAGGTACTCATGCCAGTGTCCATTGCCCGCAGGTCCAAACCTCTTTTCTCTGGACGCTAGGAGGTTTTGGTTTTTGAGGGAGGGTCTTTTTTGCCGTTCTGCAGCACGGGCGAATCCGAGGTCTTGGCCGTTTTCCTAGGTGGACTCAGCTCGGCAACCACCACCACTTCATGCAGCGACGGCTCCCTGTACATGGCCACTAAAGGGGGGGGGGTGGAGGAGGGAGGAAGGAGGGAGGAAGGGAATGAGTTAGGGAGGAGGGAGGGGTGGGGGAAAGAAGGTGTCAGAGTGGAGACAAAGAGAGAGAGTGTAACATTGAGACCTGAGTAAATCACGAAAAGCAACAGTGACAAAATGCCAGAAACAGCCAAGGACAGGAGGCTGGAGAGAGGAGGACGGCTCATAACAACATCAGGAGTGGAGTACCTGGAACGGCATGAGACACATGACAACCTGACACCTTTCTGGTCACTTTGTTCCAGACATTACTGCCAGACCGGATGATGCCACCGGCCACACCTGCAACCGTGAACCAATGTGGACGTTCTGCCGTACTGTACCTTCTATGAGTTTGGGCAGGAAGTGGGCTGCCCCCTTGGTCTTTTTGACGCGGTTCCCCTTCATGACCTGTCCGTCCCGGTTAATGCCGATGTACCAGGCCCGGCCAGACTGGGTCTGCCGATACAGGATGGATGAGTAGGTCACGTAGTAGTTCTCAAACACGCTCTCCTTGAACTTGCACTCCGGGGTGAAGTGTTCCTGTAGGATAGAACACACCGGACTGTAGGTGAGAACGTAGCGAACACACACACAGTCACATACACACATAGTCACACATTGGTCGATGGAGAAAAATAAAAATATAACAGATTGGTCGTTCTGATCATTTCTTTATTCTTTCCATTTACATATATGTCACCTGTCAAAGGTTTGACATGTACCCATGTACCTGACTGGTACTGTATACACTGATGAGCCAAAACATTATTAACACTCACAGGCGAAGCGAATAATGTTCATCATCTCCTAACAAGGGCACATGTCAAGGTCTGGGTAGATTAGATGGTAAGCGAACAATCAGCGCTCGTAGTCAACGTGTTGGATGGAGGAGAAATGGGCAGGAGCAAAGACCTGAGCGAATTTGACAAGGGCCACATTGTTATGGCCAGACAACTGGGTCAGAGCATATCTGAAACGGCAAGGCTTGTGGTGTGCTTCCGGTCAGCAGTGGTGAATACCTAGCGACAGTGGTCCAAGGAGAGACCTTGGTGCAGTGGAAGAAGGTCACCTGGTCCGATGAGTCCTGTTTTTCTTTAACATCACTTCGTGGGGAAGTGATGGCACCAGGATGCACCGCGGGAAGATGACAAGTCGGTGGAGGGGAGAGATGCTCTGGGCAATGTTCTGCTGGGAAACCGTGGGTCAGGGCATTCATGTGGACGTCAACTTGACACATGCCACCCACCTAAACATTGTTACAGACCAGGTACACCCCTTCATGGCAACGGTATTCCTGATGGCAGTGACCTCTGTCAGCAGGATAATGCGCCCTGCCACACTGCACACATTGTCCGGGAATGATTTGAGGAACATGATGAAGAGTTCAAGGTGTTGCCCTGGCCTACAAATTCCCCAGATCTCAATCCGATTGAGCATCAGTGGGATGTGCTGGACAAACAAGTCCGATCCACAGCGGCTCCACCTCACAACTTACAGGACTGAAGGATCTGCTGCTAACGTCTTGGTGCCAGATACCACAGGACACCTTCAGAGGTCTTGTAGAGTCCATGCCTCTGTGGGTTGGTGCTGTTTTAGTGGCAAATGGAGGACCAACAACATATTAGGCAGGTGTTCACAATGTGTGTGTGTGTATGTGTGTTTGTGTATATATATAAATTGCCAAGGCTCAACTGGGAAATGGCGGGAAATGGAGCTCACATTTCAATGTGATAAGGTCAGGGGTACATTTTTGTCCGCAGCAAGGAAAAGAATCACACAACCACACATACACAAATAAGCACACATACACACACCAAACCACACTGAGGTTATCTGTCTTTTCTCTTGTGTCATAACAGATACAGAACACGCTAGCTCACGCACACTTGCAAACCCACGAGCATATCGTTTGAACACAAATAGAATGGTTTAGAAGCTGATGACATCATTCCTCATTTTGTTTCCAGTAACAACCAGCAATCAACAGAAGTCCTTCACCCCATTTCTCCCCGTTCAACTAGGCCGTCAATGGAACTCTGCCCAATCATATCCATATCTCTTACCATAACATAGTCATCTACCATCTATCTCTCCCTCTCTCATCTCTGCCAATTTCTATCCCCTCCCCACCCTTTCTGTTTCTCCCCACGTCATTTGGTAACCTTGTCAAGGAACAAACCAATTTGCAGGATTGATTTGGAGCCTTGATGTGACTCGTGAACAGAAAAGCCCTGAATAAGGACTTTACTCTCCCTCATCTGTTTATCTGTCGCTACCCCATCCCTCTGTTTCTCTCTCTTCCTCATCCCTGTTTGTCTTCCTCATCCCTCTGTTTCTCTCCCTTATCCCTCTGTTCTGTCTCTTCCTCATCCCTCTGTTTCTCCCACTCTTCCTCATCCCTGTTTGTCTCTCTTCCTCATCCCTCTGTTTCTCTCCCTTATCCCTCTGTTCTGTCTCTTCCTCATCCCTTTGTTTCTCCCACTCTTCCTCATCCCTCCGTTCATCTCTCTCATCCCGCTGTTTATCTCTCTTCCTAATCTGTCTGTTTCTCTCTGTTCCTCATCTTTCTTCCCCTCTCTTCATCCCTTGTTTTCTCCTCCATGTTTACAAGAATATGGGGTTTTATCGTCTATATATCAATTATAAACACCCCTACAGCTAATTACACTCCCTTGAAACGCTTCCTTAATTAGGCATCCATGATCTGATCCCCTCATTAACTTCACTTAGAGTAGGGTGTTGAGGTTTGACTTTAGAAGATGTGATCCAATCTACTATCATTAGTTCATTCAGTGTGCTGTAAGATCCAGCCCATGCAATCATTCTTTGGTGGCGGATCTTGCGAGGGAATCAAATCTGCCTGACACCAACACAACACATGGCCGCCTGTCCGAACGCCCACACACACACACACACACACACACTGTATACGAGAAGTTCTGATATTGCTCTTCTCATAGAGACCTTTTCAAATGTTTTTTCTTAACCCCAAACCAAATCGAACCCTTCCCTTGACCATATTCCTGATTTGAAAATGACATTTTAGTCATTTTATGCTTTGTTGAACAGGTAAGGAGTGAAAGGTAGAGGAGAGAGTTTTCGCTGAAAGAGCACGTAGACTGGAGTCAGTCACTCACCTATATCAAACCCCAAGCTAACAGAGCCAAACCACAGAGACCAAATTACATCAAACCGATCAAACTAGACAGTATATTCCAACTCCATTCTTCGACTAATTAAATGGGAACCCCGAACAAAACCTAGGTATGGGAGATACTGTGTGTGTGAGAACACCATTAGAGACCAGTTAATCTCCAAATCACAAGGGAAAGTATACCTTTCTATGTCCCAAAAACACATCTCAATTAGTCTGCAGTGATTACCCCAAGGTACACAGACTCTATCTACATAGCCTTTCTTTGATTTCTTACGTCCTATCTCCTCGCCTCCTTCTGAAAACTCATGGGAGATGAAGGTCAGAGAGAGGGGCCTTGGACCTTCTCCTCCAATGCAGTTGAAAGAGACGTGAGGAGAGAGCAAGTGAGAAATCAAGGGGAGGTTAATTTAAAACTAGCCAATGCACAATGCAATGGGGGCGGAAATTCTCCAGCTGAATCCCTCTCAAATTTGCATAAAGTAGAGCAGAGCTTAACTTCTCTTTGTTGTCACGCATTTTTTTCCCACGCATTTTTGAGCTCATACTGCAGCGGATCATCAGCGCCAGAGGCAATGGCTCGGATCATCCTAGCCAACAGAAATGAACTCTAGCTACCGTTCCACTACTTATACAACAACATTATAATAACATAGCAGATGTTATCAGAGGCATTTACAGGTTATGTGCCGCTCACAGTGGCATGTTCTTCGGGTGCCCTTGTTGAAAGTTAACAGTCGTCGCTACTTTCCATGAAAATTCTTGGTAACGTCAACGAAGGGCACTATTCGGGGACGTTATGTTTCCGACCGTCTTAACCGACTGTCTTAAATTAACTGATTGTCTAAAAGAGCAACATATGTTGACAACAAAGCCACAGGTCCATTGGAAACGTCAAAAAATGCCCGAACACTCCCTGTGCAAAAACACCCGGGTCCGTCCCGAGCTCACCGGCCCACTTAGGGCCCGGCACGAGTGCTGCAATGTTGCAGGTCCGTTACCAAGATGTTCAGCTGGACACACGGTTGAAGCTTCCCTAGTGCTAGCTGAAGACAGACAGGCAGAGTGGAGGGATGAATGCTGAAAGAACCTGGACACAATGACTCGACAATTCTAGTGCCTCGTTGACAAACGCTGGACCTTCCATGTGTGGTGTGTTCATAACGACGCGTTGTGTGATGACTCCGCATTGGCTGCCCGTTCTAGTTTTGCAGGGACGGGATGAGGGCCGGAATGTTTTCGTCTCGCCCAGGGCAGCAGAAAGACCAGAACCGGCCACCTGTTCTCATTAAATCCTATAAGCAGGACTCGGATGGTGCCAGTCGCTCTACTACACGGCCATCAGTAAACCGAGAAGTGTGATGCCTTCTGAGACATGGAGGAGGCCATTGATGAAGGAAGGAAAGGAGAGAGAGAGAAACATGCAGCATCCTTCAGCAAACCGTCGGCCTAAAATGAAAGAAAGAATATCTAATGTTAACAAGCGCCGTTCACGCCTAAAATGAATGGTTGTTTTAAGGTGAATTCAGGCCGAAGCGAAAGGTAGCCTTCCTCTTCTGGATTGGACTGCATCCCCAAGGCTGCTACCAGGAGGGAGACTTTTATTGCACTCTTCATGACACACACACACACACACACACACACACGGCCACTCGCACAAAGAGCACCCAGGAACACGTGTGAACACACACACACACACACACAAACACAGACACTCAATGTCTTTTACATCAAACCTGTGGCACATCAGCAATGTTTCTTAATAGGATGACGGTTGTTTGAACAGGACTTAAAAGCAACACACAAGCCACAACTACACAATTTGACCCTATCTTCCTCTTTCTTTCTTTCTTTTTTTAGTTCTTTCTTTCTTTCTTAGTCACAGTAGAAAGCACCATTTGGTCCCAGAGGAGCATTACTTGTGGATTGTTTTAAATCCCAAGCTCATTGTTCGTCTCTGGTGAGGAACCATTTTCCCTCGTTCATCATTGGCTCAGTGGTGTTTTTGTGTGGTCCACCTTGTCTCCTTTTTCACGGGTTTAAATGGTTGCAGACAAGGTTTTATTAATATGTTAGTCCTTGTCAACGATAGCATGTAGGCTAGCCTGAAATTTCTGACAGATGAAAAAATATGAAGTTCAAAAGAATTGCATGAAATGTGTTTATGTATAATTTATAAATCGCCAGTTGTTTTCCTGAATGAAAGGGGAAGACACTTGATAGCTTATTGTCAAGACCAATTGTCTTCCTCTCAGGTGCTGCTGGCTGAAGACCTTATTCACGTTCTAACCAGCCATTTCACACTTCACAATGACCCAAGTCATTTAGGCGATATGTTAGACTGGCAGCCATTCAACTTCACCATGGTGTGGCTTTATTAGCAGGCTTTCATACAGAACTGAAGACCACCAGGGAAAAAAAAAACACCAGTAAAATACATGAATGCTGATTTGACTGAAGCTGTCGTTCACTTCGTCATCATTCTTATATAAATACCTGCTACGGGAGCCTTTCGCAGTGCTGACCTGCCCATGTGATATTACTCATTATGATCTCAAAGGCCGATCAAATCCCTGATCAGCACTGATGCTACGGAGGTGCTCCGAGGTGGATTCAGCGGAGTGACGTAGATGCGCCAATTGAACAGCTACTGTACGTGGGTACATTTCAACGACAGTTATGAGCTTTGTAGTGTGACTCTACACTTCCTTGCTTGGGGCCCCTTGTCTACCGCGGTGTAACCTGAGGTAAATCTGTGCACACAAACAGACGCTGTGAGTGACCCTCTCAGAGCAAAGTCTTGCGTCTCGTTCATTACAGCGTCAAACTCATGGCAACGTCATTTTCGCTGTGTCCTTAAAGGAATACGGGCAATGGTAAATCCAAAATGTCTATTCCACATCTCACCAGCAGGGGCTACTCAAACCCACAGCCTGCCTGGTTGTAGTTCATTCCCAGATGACTATTATACTAATGTTTCTTATCCCACTGATTCCCCAAAACACTACACCGTAGATCTCCCTATGCACAGCGCTCTCTGTTGTCACTTGAGTAAAAAACCTGCATGATAAATCCACGTGAGGATTTCACTTTGGGGTTTTTCGGCTAACTCAATCTCCCCTGTTGCATGTTGGGGGGATTTGAGACCGATTTGTCACGTGCATATCCCCTCATGCTACATTACATAAGATAATCGGGAGCAGAGGAGACATTGAAAGGTTCCGCATGGAGGAGAGAGAGAGGTACATAGACTGGACAGACAGACCATGTTATAGTGTGGGTGGGTGTCTTCTGACTGAAAGACATGAAAGATACTTCCTCTCCTTGCCAAGGCAGCAGAAGGGAGGGAGGAGGCAGGTTAGTTGTCCAGTCCCGACTCCCTTCTGTGACGGATGGACCTGTCCCCTCCCTCATCACTCACTCCCACTGAGAGAGAGAGAGAGAGAGAGAGAGAGGGATGGAGAGAGATGGAGAGAGGTCGGTAAGGAGGTGCAGATGAGGTATAGGGAAGAGAGGGAGGAGACATTTGGGAGTAACAGAATGGAGACATAAGAGTGCAAAAGAGATTGAGGCTGGAGAAAGAGAGATTGCAAGATTAAGAGAGAGAGGGAGTTTATATAACTATATATTATATATATAGTGTTAGTTTCCAACGTTTGTCCACTGGGAAATAAATGTCTATAGTTTAAGTGAAAGTAAATGTCTATGTGTAAAGTAAAATCACAAAGAGTTTAGCGATTAAGGTTAGGGTTAAGGTTAGGTATTAGATCAGGTTAGGTATTAAGGTTAATTTAAGGGTTAGGTATTAAGGTACCGGTTAAGGTTAGGTATTAAGGTTAGGTTTAGGTATTAGGGTTAAGGTTAGGATTAGGTATTAAGGTCAGGTTAAACATTAGGGTTAAGGTTAGGTATTAAGGTTAGGTTTAGGTATTAGGGTTAAGGTTAGGTATCAAGGTTAGGGTTAGCTATCAGGGTTAGGGTTAGAGGTAGATATTATTATTAAAATGTGGCATATAGTTTAAGTAACATTTAAGTCACTCAGCTCTTTTCCAGAGAAACTGACAATAGTAAATTAGTGCAGACATACATTATTATTATAAGCTTATTATAAGTCAGGAGCTTAACCCCACACATGTCCATGGTTCTATTAGTCTATTACATTAAATATTGATGCTCACCATAAACCATAATGGCTGGATTTCAAGTCATATATTGATATTTTCCCCACCTGGATTAATGTCCAATATACATAAACCTTAATCTGGTGTGATCTGCCTTAATGCAACCACCCCCAACACACACACACACACACATACACACAAACACTCTCCATCTCTCCCTCTTTCTCCTCCACCAGTACTAGTTGCTAGTTGGGTTGACATGAAGCACTCAATGTAGTCAACAGGATTGATTTCATGTAGCATCTCTGTGAGAAGTCAATGAGCATTAGTGCAGAAAAACCCAAGATTAGGCTCTGATTGGCTGAACCACTCATCGATGCACCCAGGGAGAAGATATCCTTGGTTTAAACACCCCGACAGTTATCGACTGTCTCCCCTAGGACAAAATATTTCACATAGGACGGCGTGTGTGTGTGTGTGTGTGTGTGTGTGTATCTCTGTGTCTGTGTTGTTACAATAGAGCGCCATTGTCAGCGTCTCAAATGTCTTCTGAGAAATACGAAACATCCTTTACCGGTTATTAACAGAGTTGTGTCTTTGTAATGGAAGAAATTAGACATTCATTAGGACAGTTGGTGTCTGCTGTAGAAGATTGGGGAAGGCTTTGTTCCTTTCAGGTAAGCAAAGTGAGGGATCCTCAACCCATAGATGAATTTGGGATCTTTTCCAGGACCACACACACACACACACAGGTTCAGCATGTTCAGAACAGCTGGAGCAGAGGAGGAGTAGGAGGAGTTCAAGGAGTAAGGGGCTGCCCTCTGCATCTCACCTTCTATACCAGACCCCGTTGAGTGGTTGGGGGGGGGGTTCAGAAGGAACTAGAACTATACTACCCAGTCCCTCATCTTATTCTCTCTCTCTCATATTTCTGTCTCTCTCCTTCAAAACATCTCTCCTATTTCTCTCTACATCTGTCTCTTTCGCTTTCTCTCTTTCAACCTTCCCCAATACTTGAGCCTCACGTGTGTCTGCATGTCTTTGCTGCTAGGTCAGTCTCAGGTAAGGGAGGTGTAGAAGGGGAGGAGAGGGGGGAGAAGGAGAAGAGGAATGCGAGGAGAGAGTGAAGGGAGAGAGAGATGAGAGAGAGAAGGGTCTTTGAAGAGGAGAGAGAGTGCTGACTCCATAAAAAAAGAGACAAGCGTTTTCTGATTCGATGAAAGATGTGGAAGGTCAGAAGAGAGGGATGGAGAGGGTGATCAGTGAATGTGTGTGTGTGTGTGCGCGCGTGTGTTGCACAGTGCTTGGTGGTCCTCAGAGGCAAGTTCTAGTGGTATTGACTAATTAGCTCATCTGTTAGGGCCAGGGGCTGAGTGCCAAGAGAGGGGGAGGCAAGAAGTGTTCAACCCCCCGCCCCCACCCCCCACCCCCCCAAACAAACATGAGTAATCACCCTGAAAACACTGGGATCAGGAACAAACACCTAAATATGTTACGGCACATCTTAAACTGTCTGCTGTGTGTTTGTGAGTCTATGAATGTGTTTATGTGTCTCTCAGTGTGTGTGTGTGTGTGTGTCACTGAGCACCCGCTCGTCAAAACCCCATACATCTACTATCAGTGGAACATCCGAAGCAAAGATCTATCCAAAGAAGGAACACTTTCCTGTTGACATCATCTCAGCAACAGACGATCATAGACAAAGACATTAACACACACACACACACACACAGACGGAAAGACACACTCAGGTGAAGTAACGCACAAATACACACACAGGCAGAAAGACACACACGGGTGAAGTGACACACACACACACATACACAGAAAGACACACACAGATGAAGTGATGCACGAACACACACACAGCTGTGGTTTAAATGGGAGGTAAATGTCCCTACAGTAGTTGCCTGGGTTTCCTTCTGACCTACTCTGCTGTGAACAATGGCATTGCGGCAAAACACAGGTGGGTACAGTAGGTGATCCTGTACTGTACCTCAGAGAACCCATCCCCTCGTACACACACACACACATAGACGTAAAAGCAAAGGAAAAGGTAGCAGCATGAGAGCCGAGACGGCCCGGGAATGTAATCAATCGCCGAATAGTGTGCTTTGCATGACACAGGATGTACCTCAAAGTGTGTTTGAGGTAATCAGTGTTGGGTAAGTGTGTCTAGTTGTGTGCAGGTATGTGTGCCTAGGTGTGTGTGTTACCTAACATTTGTCTGTGTGTCACAGTTGTTACGGACAAGTTAGTGGTGATCGGAGGCACACAAGGGAATTGTCATTCACTGCTTCACCTGGTCGTTGGACCCATAACGCTGTCAGATTACTGGCATGGTATGATATTGTATTCTGGAGCTGAAAGGGGAGGTGGAATCCTCCTCATTCCTTCCTAATGTGTTCCTTCATCCCTGGTTCCCTCTCCTCCTTCCCTCCTGTTTCCCTCTCTTTCTTCTTTTACCTCCGTTCTCACCTCTCCCTCTAATCCCTCCTTCCCACTCTCTGTGCCCCTCATCCCATGTTGCACCGTCACCCCCCCCTTCTCTCCCCCACCCTGTGGCTGACAGAGGGAGCCGATCTTTATCTTTTGGGCAGAGCCTTGCTGCATTTCAATAAGGTTGTAAAGAGATGGAGAGGGCTACTTAAGGACGGTGGCAGTCGAGACAGAAACGGAGAAAGAGAGAGAGAGGGGAGGTAGAGAGGAAAACAGAGGGGGAGACAAGGAGGGAGCAATGAGAGAGAGATTGCAGAACAGAGTGAGAGAATAAACTCTGGTAGATAGCCTTGTTAAAGTGTTGGGCCAATAAGCAAAAGGTTGCAGGATTGAATCCCAGAGCAGCAGGGTAAAAAATAAAAAAAGAAACGGTTCTAAGTCACTCTGGATGAGGGCGTCTGCTGAATGATAATGAGGTAGAAAAGAGCAGGAGGTGGAGAGCTGGAACTTCCAAGGAGTCCCTGTCTGTTGAAACATTGAACATACAGTGGAACCGGTAGTAGCACCAGTTTAGCAAAGCATCAAAGAGCACCAACCACAGACACACACTCAGGCCTGCAGCTAACGCAAGGATTCACGCAGCCCATGGCTTGGCAGGGCCGAATGATCCTAATTACATTAATGTTTTCCATGAATGAGGGGGCCCAGGATTCCTGAGGACGGCCCTGAACACACTACACACACACACACGCACGCACGCACACACGCACGCACACATTGCTTGCACACGTCACTCATACAGACAACTCACACACAGCACTCAAACACACCACACACACACACCATCCACACACACAAATGCACAGAAATGTTCAGCATCCTGTATTTCACTGTTCTCCCTTTAATCAGAACCAGCTTTAAAATGAACATTTTAAGATTTCCTTTTATAGAACTATAAGTACTTATGCTAGACTTTCCACGTGTCTGTGTGTGTGTGTCGGTGGGGTTCCACTAGGAACAATGTGCAACATATTTGTCTTAAATCAAATGTTTGTATTTACTTCATGCCACAGAACAACACATGTTGATAGGAAATGTTCCCCACCGTTCTTGTTGTGCCCAGCTAGCTAATCTATATACAACATGGACTGGTGGCTAATACCCAGCTCTGTCAACAAGGAGAAGGCATTAGATGACAACAGCCTCTCTCAAACAACCGATGACAGCGTTGCTTCAGAAAAGCCATCTACTTCCCATGAAAATAAGCCTATGGACAACAACGGACGGATGGGAAGACCGGTCTGTAGAGGAGGGTCTTTCTCCGGACCGGTGAGTCAGTGTGTTCCCTGATGCTGCTGGAGCAGTGTTGGTTTATATAAAAGGACTAAAAGCAGGCACATCAGATTAATTGTTCACACTGTTTTGTACACGGAAAAGTTCTTGCTGACAAATTACTCGACCCACTAAGTACGTTTTCTCCAAAGTGCTATTAGTAAACTACAGTGCACGGGGAAAGTATTCAGACCCCTTCACTTTCTAATGTGTAAATGATTGCATTCATTTATTAGCCCTCAGTCTATTCACAATATCCCATAATGACAAGACAAAGACACGTACACATACACACATGTACATAAGTATTCAGACCTTTGCCAAGACACCAAAATGCTCATTTAAAAGAGAATCAGTTACAGTTAGTATTATCTATAACCACCAGTGCTGTTAAGGTTATCTTTGTTGTATAAACCCACAATGTCATCCAGTGTGTAAAGATTTATTTCCCCCAAAACTTTTTTCCAGCAGCTTGTTAAAGAAAGACGGTCAGTTCTGCTACCTGATCAGGCCCAATTATGTCCAGCTAACTCTGTCAGTGTGTTTAGAATTGTGTGTGTGTGTATATATGTCAACGTATGTGTGTGTGTTTGTGTATTGTTTGTGTGATCCGCCGTTTAGCGGATGCGGATGCATTTGTGTGTGTGAGTGAGTGCTCCCATTTGTGTGTGTGAGGATGTTGTGTACTCCTGATTGTCCGTGTGTGTGTGTGTGTTTCCTCTCCCTCCCTCCCCTTTTGCCCAGGAGGATTTTTCCAGAACACACTGCTAATAAAGTGGGCCAGACCTGGGTAGAGCACTATTTATATCAAAAAACGATTTCAAAGGACCGGTAACACTACCTAGTACCAGACAGACAGGGACAGACAGACAGCGTCTCACAGGTAACACTACCTAGTACCAGACAGACAGGGACAGACAGACAGCGTCTCACAGGTAACACTACCTAGTACCAGACAGACAGGGACAGACAGACAGCGTCTCACAGGTAACACTACCTAGTACCAGACAGACAGGGACAGACAGACAGCGTCTCACGGGTAACACTACCTAGTACCAGACAGACAGGCAGGGAGACAGAGAGACAGGCAGGGAAACAGGCAGACAGCACTTCACAGGAACAGTAGGTAGGTCAAGACAAACAGGCAGCAAGACAGACCGACAGGCAGACATGGAGACAAACAGACAGACAGCATCTCATAGGAACAGTGGGTAGGTCAAGACAAACAGGCAACAGGACAGGCAGACAGCATCCCACAGGAACATCAGTTAGGTCCAGGCTGGTAGACAGGCCGTGCATCAGACAATAGACCACTGACAAGGAGATTCCCTCCAACATTAACCTCACTACAGTCTCTACTGATCCCCCAGGAGCTTAGGATATATCCAGGGACATTGCCTGGGATGAAGGCGGAGGGAGAAAGAGGGAGGAAAATAGAAGTTAGAAGAGAGAGAAGATAGTGGACAGAGAGAAGGTAGAAGAGAGTTTAAAAAAAAGAGAAAGAATGATAGAGAATGTATGGCATGAGAAAGGAAAGAGAGGAGAGGGATAGAGTGAGGAAGGAGAGAGAGGAGAGGGATAGAG
>JACXGI010007841.1:0-11725 GCA_016801175.1 Esox masquinongy
ACCTACACGTAACCTTAGATCGCAAGATGCAGGCCTTTTAATTGTACCTAGAATTTCTAAACAAACAGCCGGAGGCAGGGCCTTCTCTCATAGAGCTCCACTACTGTGGAATGATTTGCCAATTAAGGTTAGAAATGCAAACTCAGTGCAAACTTTCAAGTGTCTACTAAAGACTCATCTCTACAGCATGGTCTATGATAAAGTGTAGTCTGGCCCAGGGGCATGAAGGTGACCAGAATGGCTTGATACTGTCCACACTTGCTGTCTTGCCAGGTGGGCTCTCATCCCCACTGGGATGCCCTCCCTCCAACGCCATTCGGGGGCAGAGTCACTGGCTTGTTGTCTCTCTGTTGCACACTTGTGCAATTGGCCTGTACTCTGCTGGCAATACTTGGCCCTCATTCAGGGTGGTTGTGGTTGTTGGGTGTCCCTTTGGTTGATGCTTGGCAATGTGGGTGGATTGTTTTCCTGCCTGTTGGGCCCTGTCCGGGGCCTCCCCTGGATAGGGCCACAGTGTCACCGGACCCCCCTGTCTCAGCCCCAAGGTCTTACGCTGCGATATTACTGTGCTGGGTGAGTAGGGTCAGTTCTCCTTCTCTACTATAAATCCTTGTAGATCTAAGGAATGCATTTTCAAAATTTTCCCTGTCTCCTGCCCTGTTTTAAACTAGAACATGAGGACCTGGCCCACACCTGAGGAGTACCAGGCTTGAAAGACCCGTTGCTGTCCCGGTCCAAAGTCCTCCTGGTTATGTTGCAGATCAAGACGATACCTGATGATTTCAGCTGCCACTGTGCTGACACCTCCCCCTCCCCGTGTTGTCCCTGTCCTTGTCCATCTGGTCATGCTTCCGACCTGGACTAAGTTTAAATAGACTCTGGACTCAGCCCACATGCACTTAATAATTATTACAATTTGTACTCTTAATATGTTCACCCGGCACAGCCAGAAGAGGACTGGTCACCCCTCTGAGCCTGGGTCCTCTCTAGGTTTCTGCCTAAATTTCGGCCTTCTTAGAGAGTTTTTCCTAGCCACTGAAATTCAACACTACTGTTGTTTGCTCCTTTGGGTTTTAAGGCTGGGTATTTTGTAAAAGCACTTTGTGACAACTGCTGATGTAAAAAGGGCTTAATAAATAAATTTGATTGATTGATTTGGTTGACATGATCCGGGTTGTGATTTTAATTTGTGTGAAGGATGTTTCAGGTTGGCCACATCGTGGGCACTATTGGAAAGGAAAAAACGTAGATGTCTTATTGCTTGCAACTATGGATACAAGTTTAAAAAAAACGTACATTCTGGCTAGTACTAGCTTCAGTGCTGAAACCCGCTAACTGCTGCTTGCAGCTTTAATTTTCTATTTTGTTTGTGTGTATTTTTGACGTTTTGTGGACAAGACATCTTGAGGGTCACGTGGGCCAACCTTGCTCTTCTCTTCTCCTACAGTGTTGCTAAGCAATTTACTGGAAGGGGGTCAATGGGTAACAGGCTTCCACCAACTGATCCACCAATTTATGTTGAATGAAATTGAAACATAATAATTTAATAGTGCATGTGGCTGTACTTGCTTAGAGGCACTGTATGGAAATGTGCCACCTCTCTGGGACCAACGGATGTTGATGGTCAGCATGGCATTAGTTTTAACTGAACTATTCCCCGGGGGGTTAGTTAAGTTAAAACTGATGCCATGCTGACCAGCACTGGAAGCAGACTGAGTGGGGAACCGCTTGGAGCAGTTCAGTTTACATATTTATCTACTTCAAACTGGTAGGTCAATTGACAACCAATTCTCACTTGATTTTGGCCTTTCCAAAACTAACAGTTGCAAGACAACATTCAATTATACATTACACAATATGTTTCTTTATCTTAAAATGTACTGACTCAGAGCACAGAGCATAAGGATAATGTTATTCATTGATCACTGTCGTGGAAATCACTAAATGGGAAAGGCACAGAGACTGTAAATTATTTTCACAAGTCAAGGTTTATTCAAGATTTGCAAACCGGGAGCAGTTAACAACACTCTCAGCAGAGTCAAGACAAGAGCTCCCAGTTGAAGGTTTAGCACAGGCCTATTTACATTCAGTACAGCTCACTGTGGCCCCTTCAGTGCATGTTGTTGTGAACATCGGCAACAACACAAGATGTCTACAGCCCTTGACAAGTAAGCCAAAGTTATCTGCTGTAGGCACATCCTGTACAAGTGAGCAGAGCCGAAACACACAATGTCCTTTCTAAATTACTGGATTATACTTAAGATAGCTAAATATCAGACATGGAACGTAACCTGGTAGATGGCGAATTGATGGGTGGATGAATGGAAGATTGATGGAAGGATCAGCATTTACTTTTACATTTGTGATTTAGCAGGCACTCAGAACATCACCCAGAACATCTTACAGTGTTGTAGCAAGTATATTTATCCATAACAAAAAAAATCTATAAAAGTATAAAAATTCATCTTTAGATGGGTTTTATAGAATCTGTTTTGTAGATTCCACTTTTATGCAGAACATTATAATAACTTATTTTAGATTATTTCAGAAAGCTACATACACATTGTTGCTCGACAGTACAGGTGCATCACAAAAAATTAGAATATCGTGGAAAAGTTTTTTTCCGTAATTCAAATCAAAAAGTGACACCTTCAAGCCATTTTTTTTTCAGTCTTTATGATTACGGCTTACAGCTCATGGAAATCAAAAGTCCAGTATCTCAAAATATTAGTATAAAAAATTTATAATACAGGAATGTCGACCTGAGAAGAGCTTTAATCAGCTAATTAACTCAAAACACCTGCAAAGATTTCCTAAGTATGTTAATTTATTTCCTAAGTATGTTAATTTATGCACTAAATATTTATGCAATATTTAGTCGGGGCATCCTTTTGCATGAATTTCTACATCAATGCGGCATGGCACGTCATGGAGGGAATCAGCCTGTGGCACTGCTGAGGTGTTATGGAAGCCCAGGTTGCTTTGATAGCAGCCTTCAGCTCTGGATTCGGTGCCTCTCCACTCTTCCTCCAGACTTTGGGACCTTGATTTCCAAATGAAATGCAAAATTTACTTTCATCTGAAGAGAGGACTTTGGACCATAGAGCAACAGTCCAGTTCTTTTTCTCCTTTGCCATGGTAAGACGCTTCGGACGTTGCCTCTGGTTCAGGAGTAGCTTGACACTAGGAATGCGGCACTTGTAGCCCATTTCCTGGACATGTCTGTGCGTGATGGCTCTTGGTGCACTGACTCCAGCCTCTGCACTCTGCGAACAGCCAGCCCTTTGAGCAGTGAACTTCTGTGGCTTACCCTCCTCGTGGAGGGTTTCAATGAGTGTCTTCTGGACAACTGTCAAATCAGCAGTCTTCCCCTTGATTGTGGTTGTGTGTACTGAAGGCTCAGGAAGTTAATTAGCTGATGAGAGCTCTTCTCAGGTCAACATTTCTGTATTTTAAATGTTTTATTCTTATATTCTGAGATACTAGATTTTTGATTTCCATGATTTGTAAGCCGTAATCATCAAGATTGAAACAAGAATGGCTTGAAATGTTTCACTTTGTGTAATGAATCTAGAATATATGAAGATGTCACTTTGATTTGAATGTGAGGTTCTGTGTTGTTTGGTTTTGCGTTTGATCTTGAATGTACCCTGTTCTGTCCTATTTTCTTTGTTTGTTTTTGAACGTAGCCTATTTATTTGTCATTATCGTTTGCATCTGTGTCTCGTTTACTCCCCCTATATGAGTTCTGTGTTTGCTGGTGTTAATTTTGAGGTATTGTTGTGTGTTTGCAACTTTACTGAGCCTGTTTTTCGGAGCATTCTCTTTTTTGATAGAAGTATTTTGAAAGTCTCTTTTGTTATCCTGACCCTTGCCTGCCAACCAGACCACCTCTCTCCCCTACTGTAATTCGGCTTCTGATCTGCATTGATTCCCAGTTACCAACCTTCTGCCTGGCCTTTGATTTCGCTCCAGCCTGTCCCTTTATATACCTTTGCTACTCTGCGCTTGGATCCATCCCTCCATCCAACCTGCTCTGGTTGCATTCATTACATTGAATTATGGAAAAAACGGAACTTTTCCACGATATTCTAACTTTCTTAGATGCACCTGTATTTTAGCCCTACAGGGATGGTCATTATTTATGTATGAATTATTAACAGAAACTCAAATTCCTTATTTAAATCCCAATTTGTATTAATGACATTCCAAATAAAGGTCACAAATTAGAACAAATTATACATTTTCATTGATCATTTTACAAAAACCCAGACGTCATGCTTCCAAACTACGTTAACCCCTTCATTCAAAAGCTTGTGGCACTTGGAGCCACTAATCTCTCTGACAGGATTTTTTCCCACTCCTCCTTACAGAACTCCAAATGAGTGATGTATGAGGGGTGTCTGGCATGTACTGTCCACTTCAGTTCCTGGTACAGCATCTGATTGAAGCCAGGACTTTGACTTGTCCAATCCAAAATGTTTTACATATTATATTATCATATATCACATATATTATACATTATATATTATCATATATTTAGCAGACAAAGTAAATGTACACATTAAAAAATATCTAGGTGAAACAACCACACACTTTACAAGTAAGTGCATTCTATTCAATTAATTACCCTGGACACCAACAGCCTCCATAATAAGAATGTTATGTAATTTTACGTCATAATCTTTCTATCACTTATGTTGTTATATTTTATCTATTGATTTCATGTAACCGGGGAAAAAAGGTCAATAAGTATGTGATAACCAGGGCCGGCTCCAGGCATAAGCGACATAACTCTGACTGCTAGGGAGCCCTCGACCGATAGGGGAGAGGTGGCCCCAAATATTATTTTGCTTAGGGCCCACAAAAGGCTAGAGCCGGCACTGGTGATAACTATATCCTAAAAATTATCTATATTTGTACCTATTAAATGTAAAACAATTCAGTATTATTGCCTACATTGATCTCTTGTATGTTAATGGAATAATCCACTACAAAAGGTTTTTATATACAAATAATGTACAGGTGGTTTCCAATAGATGAAAGAATTCTTGGATGAACTTCAAAGTTTTTTTTAAGAAGAACCATTTTGAGATAAAAGGGGTGGTGGTAGAACGTTTTGGAATTAAATGTTAATTGGTAGAACTCTTGAAAGAATGTTATGGGGGGGGGACATACAAGGATGAACCCTTTATTAATGAAGCAACCTACATAGTGGGTTCTAGAAAGAAACCTTAACTGACAAAGGGGTTCAAGGTAGAGCCCTTTATAGAGGTTTCTAGGAAGAACCTTCAGAAAAAGAAAAGGGCTCTTGGTAGCAAACCTTATAATTCGTCTTAGTTCCTAAGACTTGAAAAAAGTGTGTGGGTGAATAAGACTGACATATATCTGAATTAAATTTGATTTCCTCTCCCTGACCCGGGCTGATTTCTTGTTTGGTTGGTCAGCAGTGTTCTGTTTCTTCTCCCTCCCTCAAGGATTGATTTAATGAGTGGCCCTCAGTCGTAGTGTGAACTTCTCTGGAAGCCCTTTTCTGATCAGTTCCTCATGAAGCTGGAAAAACAACACACAGTGTTGGATTTGATTATCAGGTAGAGCTGAGGATAGGGGTGTAACAGTACACAAATCATTACCGTACCGTTCGGTACAGGACGTTCGGTTCGGTACGTGTTGTGTTCCGAATGAATATAGTCTAACATTCTAAACTCAGAGTTTCCCCCAGACACGGAACTTAGCTGAAGTAGCCTAGCACATGAGCGATGTTTGCTTACTGTTAGAAATTATAATGTCAGCTAGAGGATGACAGCCAATTCCTCCCACGTCCACAACAGCAGACTTAGACTAGCTTTAAAATGGCTTGCAACCGGGAATCCTAAGCTAACATTCGCAAGGCTAACTATAACATTGAACTCTGAGTTATCACTTACAGTGGATATAAAAAGTCTACACACCCCTGTTAAAATGCCAGGTTTTTGTCATGTAAAAGAATGAGACAAAGATAAATCATGTCACTTTTTCCACTTTTAATGTGACCCATAATGTGAACAATTCAATTGAAAAACAAAGTGAAATCTTCAAGGAGGAAAAATTTTAAATAAAACCTTACATTAACCTGGTTGCATAAGTGTTCACACCCGCTTATAACTGGGGATGTGGCTGTGTTCAGAATTAACCAATCACATTCAAACTCATGTTAAATAGAAGTCATTACACACATGCCATCATTTAAAGTGACTCAGATTAATCACAAATAAAGTTCAGCCGTTCTAGTAGGATTTTCCTGACATTTTCTTAGTTGCATCTCAGAGCAAAAGCCATGGTCCGCAGAGAGCTTCCAAAGCATCAGAAGGATCTCATAGTTGAATGATATCAGTCAGGAGAAGGGTACAAAAGAAATTCCAAAGCATTAGGTATACCATGGAACACAGTGAAGACAGTCATCATCAAGTGGAGAAAATATGGCACAACAGAGACATTACCAAGAACTGGACGTCCCTCCAAAATTGATGAAAAGACGAGAAGAAAAGGTATGTTTGGCGCAAAAACAACACTGCACATCACCCAAAGAACACCATACCCACAGTGAAGCATGGTGGTGGCAGCATCGTGTTTTGGGGCTGTTTTTCTTCAGCTGGAACCGGGGCCTTAGTCAGGGTGGAGGGAATTATGAACAGTTCCAAATACAAGGCAATTTTGGCAAAAAACCTTAAGGCGTCCATTAGAAAGCTGAAGATGAAGAGGAAGTTCACTTTTCAGCACGACAATGACCCAAAGTACACATCCAAATCCACAAAAGCATGGCTTCACCAGAAGAAGATTAACGTTTTGGAATGGCCCAGCCTGAGCCCAGACCTGAAACCAATTGAACATCTGTGGGGTGATCTGAAGAGGGCTGTGCACGGGAGATGTCCTTGCAATCTGAGTTGGAGCGCTTTTGCAAAGAAGAGTGGGCAAATATTGCCACATCAAGATGTGCCTTGCTAATAGACTCCTACCCAAAGAGACTGAGTGCTGTAATAAAATCAGAAGGTGCTTCAACAAAGTATTAGTTTAAGGGTGTGCACACTTATGCAACCAGGTTATTGTGAGTTTTTTATTTTTCCCCCTCAAAGATTTCAGTTTGTTTTCAAATTGAATTTTTCACGTTATAGGTCACATTAAAGGTGGAAACAGTTCTGACATGATTTATCTTTGTCTCATTCTTTTCCATCACAAGAACCTGACATTTTAACAGGGTGTGTAGACTTTTTATATCCACTGTATTTAAGAAAAGGTCATTCTATTTTTCATATTATTATTCGGAAATTCATGGTGCGGAACCGCATTCTCACCGGTGAGTATTTGTAAAATGCTGTAATTGTTTTTTTTACTGAAAAAGTCTTACTTAGTGCAGCTATAACTACAGTGACAATGGGCAAAATGTATAAATTCATAATAAATTAAAAGAAATGTTATGTTTTGCATATCTTTTTCCACTGTACTGAAATCGAATATTTCTGGTACGTAATGAACCGTGACTTTAGCATACCATTATGTACGAAACTGTGACTTTAGCGTACCGTTACGTACCAAACTGTAACTTTTGCGTCCCATTATGTACAGAACTGTGACTTTAGCGTACCTTTACACCCCTAGCTGAGGAGCAACCTATGGTTAACTGAGACCTGTCAATTGACAATGACACTGACCTTCTGTAAGACCACGTTGCTGATGTAATCATCTGTTAGTAGGATCAGAGAGGAAAGCTTCATCCTCAGCACAATAACATGTCCTGGTAATACACAATTAATATATAAGAACTCATATAAACATGTGCCTAAACACCCCACACATTACCAGGAATTGTTTACAACATCGTACTAACTAGATCCACTATTTGTAGAGGTTGTAGGAGCTTCTGTAGTTTGGGGTTGTGTAGTAGCAGGTTCTGTTGTTAGGGGCTGGGTAGTGGCAGGTTCTGTTGTTAGGGTCTGGTTAGTAGCAGGTTCTGTTGTCAGGGGCTGGGTAGTAGCAGGTTCTGCTGTCAGGGGCTGGGTAGTAGCAGGTTCTGCTGTTAAGGGCTGGGTAGTACCAGGTTCTGTTGTTTGGAATATTGTTGTGTTTTTTATTGCTGTAGGAAACAGAAAAATAATTACCTTGCTGGCCATTAGAACAGAAATAAATCTTCAAAATGCTGAGTGGATGAACATGCTGACAGGTTGTACTAAAACCTTATAGTCAATGTATCATGTACTTTACGAAGTGCTGGAGAGAAAATATGTGTTTGAAACAGACACCAACATCAACTCACCTCCATAGCAGACAAAAGGTAACATCTTATTGCATTCCTGTGTGTAGTACTGAAAGTTCCAAACATTTTGAGCAGTGACACAGGACTGATTCGCTTCTTGAACAGAGATGAAGTATTTAGGGGACTGGCTCCCATCTGACCATGAAGCATCTCTGTACAGACCAATCCACACTGGATTGTAGTAGGTAATCTGGGTTTGGTTCACTAGAGACTGGTTCCCTGTCTGGTTTCCCACATTGATCGAGTAGGAGTAAAAACCCTGTGTTAGGTTCTGTATGGCCTGGTTTTCTGTCTGGTTCCTCACAATGGCCAGGTCTGTGTAGTGAACTCTGCAGTAACTTTGAGCTTGATACCATGTCATCGATTCTTTAACCAGCAAGAAGGTCTGGTTGGCATTTTGTCTCCCTGGAAAAAGTTAACATAGTTTAAGGATACATGTTTCTCAATGGCTCTCAACATTGACAAATGAAACTACCAGAATAGTATCTGTAGGATCTTGAAAAACAGCTAACTATAGTTTGATCAAAGCTGAAAAATGAGTTCCAAAATGGCAGATAAATGCGTAAGGCCAAATTAAACAAAGGATTATGTCCTCGAACTCATTTAGTGATGTCAAATTGTATTTACTTGTTACCTGTTCATCCTATTGACCCAGGATTTCAAATGTAAATGCCTAGGTTTCTGTTGTTGATTGGCCATTACGGATTGGGCCGTAGTTGTAGGAAACCAATCAATCAATCAATTTAATGTACATTAGCAGTTGTCACAAAGTACAAAAAAAAAAAAACAGGAAACAGATTCATAACTGCTACACAGCTATATTTATAATTTCCATTCTAATTTGAAGAAAATGTACTCATCTTCCTGAATATAATAATAATTGTATAATAATTAAAATACAAATTAAATTAAATTGTTCTTCAGAATAAACTAAACACTAAACCAAGTAACTGTACTTACTTTTAAATTTACAGAACAATTTTTAGTTTCTTTATCAACAAGGTTGACATTATTAGATCTCGTATCTCACCTACTGATCATGAACCTTCTGATTTAGTCCTTTGCCCTGCTTCTCTCAATTGCTTTGAGCCTGTGGCACTCTCAATATTGATGATATAGTCTCACACATGAAGCCTACCTTTTCCTCTACAGACATAGTTCCCTCACGTCTTTTGAAGGAGGTGTTAGATACTGTTGGTCCAAGTCTTTTGTCACTAATAAATAGCTCTCTTATAACTGGCACTGTTCCATCCAGTTTTAGACATGCTGTGGTTCAACATCTTATTAAAAAACCCAATCAAGTCCCTACTGATTGTAGCAATTTTAGGCCCATTTCTAAATTATCATTTATGTTCAAAATACTGGAAATTGTCTTTCTTTCTCAGCTCTCTTCTTTTTTAAGTGAAAATAGTGTGTTGGACAACTTTCAGTCAGGTTTCAGAGTACACCATAGAAAAAATATAGCACTTCTTGAGGTACTGAATGATTTGTTGCTGTTCGATGATTCTGGAAATTGTGCTATTTTACTCTTGTTTGACCTTAGTGCTGCTTTCGATACTGTTGATCATGTCATCCACCTGGATCACCTCCAGCAAGAGGTTGGTATCCAGGGTGTTGCTCTAGTGGTTCAATTCGTATTTGAAAGATAGAACCTTTTCTGTTAATATTGGAAATATTTCCTCCTCTTCAGCAGCGATCACATGGGGAGTACCTCAAGGTTCGATCCTGGGACCAATTTTATTCTCTTTGTATATGTTTCCTTTGGGCTCCATTCTCCGTAAACATAATATACCATATCACCGTTATGCTGATGATACACATCTGTATTTACCACTAAAATCAGGTGGTACCAACTCCTTGAAGTCCCTTTTTGTCTGCTTTTAAGATATTATATGCTGGATGGCTAAAAACGTTCTCTGTGGCCCTTGTCCACATATTTGCACCCCCTCGCAAGATATTTTGCGGTTATATTTGATTCAGCTTTACAATTTGACAAATAAATTAATTCAGGCCGCAGGCTGTTAGCCAGCCTGCTAGCATAGTGGAGTCTGTCGATAGCATAGCCAGAGTAGTTAGTACAGTTTTGCCTATACTAGTGATCATATCCCCCGTGCATCCCGAAAAGGACGGGGTGTTGCTAATATTTATGACAGTAAATATAAATTTAATCTTAAACACATCACTGGTTTTCATTCTTTTGAAGGTTTACTCATGAAAGTAAACCAGGCTAAAAAATTGTTTTATATAAATTCTCGGACTACAAATAGATTTTTTGATATTCTTCCAAGCTCGCTCATCAGTGACAGAGTAAATAAATCCGCAAACGATCTAATCAAGGATCTAAACTCAACAGTGCGAAATACTTTACAAACGGTTGCACCACTAAAAACAAAAGAAATACGCAACAAGAAACTTGCTCCCTGGTACACAAAAAATGGTTGAGCACTCAAGCAAGCCTCCAGAAAATTGGAGCGAATGTGGCGCTCCACCAAGTTGGAAGTATTCAGACTAGCCTAGATATACAGTACACTACAATAAAAAAACTACTCACATCTGCTCGATCAGCTTATATCTCCAACCTGATTGAGGTGAACAAAAACAATCCAAAATTTCTCTTTGGTACAGTTGCAAAGTTAACAAAAAAGCAACACACAACAAGTGAAGTGGGTCTTCATTTTAGCTGTAATGAATACATGAACTTCTTTGATGAAAAGATCATTACCATTAGGAAACTACGGAAGCCCTGAAGCCCAAGTAGTAAAAAAAAAAAGCCCAGAGACTAAGTTTATCTTGTTTGAACGATTTAGTATCTCGTTTGAACGACTTAGCAAATAAAATTTGGTAGTACAAATTTAACAAAAAAGCAACACTCAACAAGTGAAGTGGGTCTTCACTTTAGCTGTAATGAATACATTAACTACTTTGATGAAAACATCATCACCATTAGAAAACAAATAACTGACTCCTCCTTAAATAGTTATAGTCCCCAAAATCTCAGTTGTCCTGAGAATGTCCTGAACCTCCCTGACCAGGTGTCAATGGGGACACTTGAAATCTTTGATCCCGTATCGCTCGACACATTCACTAAATTTGTAATGAGTTCTAAATCCACAAATTGTCAGCTAGACCCGATTTCAACAAAATTACTTAAGGAGCTATTTCCTGTGCTAGGTCAGCCAATGTTGAACAAAATAAATTGCTCCCTTTCCTCCGGATGTGTACCAAACTCACTAAAAATAGCGGAAATTAAGGCTCTTCTAAAAAAAATAGAATCTGGATCCTGACATATTAAACAATTATAGGGCAATATCGAACCTTCCGTTCCTCTCACAAATCTTACAAAAATGTGTTTCCCAACAACTGAATGCCTTCTAGAAGACAAATAACATTTATGAAATGCTCCAGTCCGGTTTCAGACCCCATCATAGTACTCAG